>BLSH010096829.1:81097-92191 GCA_018402905.1 Glandirana rugosa | reverse complement strand
GAGGGACCCACGACCATCGCCACCCACGTTAGGAGGGCCCAGAGGGACCGACTAACCACTCCATCTCCACCACCAGTGTGTCACCCCCACGGTCTTCCGACCCTACAGTCTCCGGTCGTTTCGATACCGTCCACATGGACGCCTAGTTGTTAGGTGGGGCCCTTGGAACCACAGGAACCTTGTCGACTCTCACCATAAACCCCTCAAGAAAGGGGCCCGCCCCCTGGGTCAAGGCCCCCCGGGGTTTTTTGTGGGTCGGGGGGAGTAAGGAGTTCCCTCCTACCGCATGGAGTCACGGATATCAGTGATCAGAGCGGCCACTATCGCTTTATCACGCGAAAAAGGAGCCTCCTGATCACCTTCGCCTTCTGAGGGCAGTTCACCCTCTGATAGGTCCACAGGTGTGCCCACTGAGGTGCTTTCTGGATCCGAATCCTCCCTTGAGGAATGAGGGGGGCTGGGTGTTTTTTGGGGCCCCCCGGAACTGGGTCCCCCGCCCGGGGAAAGAACTCCCCAAATACCACTCTCAGCTGTTCCAAGGACACCAAGGTTCCCGGGGTGGATTGTTGATCCGCAGGTACACCTGCCATAGCTTTGCTGGCCTCTGACATCCCAGCCTTCTGGCACCCCCACTGTGTGACCACCACCTCTACCTCACCAATCAGCCAGGGAGACCCGGGAGGATTGCACCCACCGCTACCAGCACCCAGGGAGAGCTAGCTATACTTGCTGTTTTAAATGCCTCAGCACTGTGACCGGAATGAGCAATGCCCAAAAATCCACTGCACTTCAAGAGCCTTCACCAACGAGTGTCAGCCACATTGTCCAAGTGAAACCGGAAGTACTAATTCTGTTTTTATCACTTCCTGTAATACCAAAAACGACCACTGGGGGCCGCCAGAGGACATACTGAAAACCGCATGGGCTACCAAACAATGGATGCTGCCATTAACACAAGCCGAGCATATAGCAAAATGGTGCGGTCGGCAGATGAACGAACGGTGATCCACACTGAATGGCGGCGAACCGCTTAATGCAGTGCTCTGAATGGTCAGTGCAAGGTGCGGTACTGCGGGGGGGGGGCGGAGTGGGGGGGAGGGGGGGACGGGAGATAATCCTCAAAGGGGTACCACCCAGTGTGTCCCCACTAACGGACCCCCACCGGCCGGCTACCACAGAAGCTGCCCAGGTGCCCACTCTCCGTGCCCCTAGGACGGAAGAGGGGTCCACTCACCAATCCAACGGGCGCAGCGGGTAGCCACCCAGAGCAGACTTACCTCCCCAGAGAGAGGCATGCTGCTGGCCAGGCCCCTGGACAGGAACAAAACCAGTCACTGGGCTCTAGTGGGTTTTAGCCACTGGCCGCCTGCACGAAACAGGCGCTATGCGGCGGGCCCCCGCTAAAGGTAGCTCGCATAGTGTTGGCCGGACTGGGGAAAGTTTTTGGATTCTAGATATCCTCTATACCACCAGCCAGCTTCTTGATAGCAGTCTTCATCAGAAAAAAATCTTCAGGAGACCACAGATCCCATAGGGAACCAGGTCTACTCCTTGCACTAGGCAATTTAAAACTGATATGCTATGCAGAGCAGGGGGATTATATGCTAAGGTGAGGACGGCCCCCTGGGAGGGGCCAAACTATGCTTTTGTTTTATTTTTGCCTAGTCTACTCCTAGTAATATGAGCATAACCCCACGTGTCATAAGAAGGCTGCGTCTGTCAGTGAATGTAAGAGTAAGGGCCATCCCTAAACTGTTCCCACAAAGTTGGGAGCATGAAATTGTCCAAAATGTCTTGGTATGCTGACACTCTAAGAGTTCTCTTCACTGGAACTAAGGCACCAAGCCTAACCCCTGAAAAACAAACCCACACCATAACCCACCAAATGATTTGGGTCAGTGCAAAAAGCAAGGTCCATAAAGACATGGATGAGCTATGGAGCCAAAAATGTACCATGCTCCTTGTAAAAAAGTCTTTATTGCAGGAAATAAAAATAAGAAAATCCTTAAAGGGACCTATAGGAAATACGGTTAAATGGATTTGAGTGTGTTTCTGTGTAAACACATTTTGCATTTCAATTTCACCTTTTAGCAAAAAAGGAACAATTTCAGGCTTAATTGACACCTAGCATTTTGAAAACATGCTTTTTTTTTGTTTTTGTTTTTTTGTTTTTGAGTGACACACATAGGACAGCACTTTCATTTCAAGTCCCTTGCCAGTGCTCGTGGCCACTCCCTCCTGTCGAGTGCCCCCAGAGCAAGAAGGTTGCAATGGGGGCACCCAAGTAGGCTCGTTCCTAAAATGCGGCTCTGCATGTCCATTAACACTCAGAGCCACAGCTCGGCCCCGCCACTCTCTCTTGACTCACTGGTTGCGATTGACAGCAGTGGGAGCCAATGCTGTCTCAGCCAGTGAGGAGGGAGAGTCCCTGGAGAGTTGAGGCTCTCATGCACAGTGCTGGAGGAAGATCGGACTCAGGTAAGTATTAAGGGGGGCTGCTGAACAGAGAAGGTTTTTTATGTTCACGCATTGAATGCATTAAGGTAAAAACCCTTGAGCCTGTAGAACCACTTTAAGATTTAGTAAGAATTTTCGAAGTTATGCTGCATTTGTTTGCAGTAATATGGATTTTAGTGAATTTTTATTGAAAATATAGATCTGATAAACAGTTGCACAACATTCATGGGTTGTACAAAATCAGCAGCCCTATGCTTTCAAAAAATGTATAGTTTGTGACAATGCGTTTTACTAACTTACAAAGCTGTAAGTAAAAAAAAAAGTAGTAAAAAATAGCAAAAATGGGCCAACCATCTGAAGAAAAAACAGGAGGCTGGTTAAGACGCATTGCTATGTCTATGTTCCTTGACATTCAAGAAAGGAGAAATGTCCCATATGACAACATAATAACAATAAAGGTTTGGTTTTCAGTCTTTCCTGGTCTACAGTATGCCAAAAAATATTTGAATGGAGTTGGGATTAACATTTTGAGAAAACCAATCACTACCTTATCCAGAAACAGAATCAAAACATGTCTAAAATTCACTTACCTAATGCTGTTGAGATTAACAGCTCCTGCGATATCGAGTTGATATTTATTATTGCTTTGATATATAATGGCTGTTTGAAGCGATATTAAGTCTGTAACAGATGTACTGTGAGAAAAATAAGCATTAATTAGCTTTTCAACAAAAACTGCAATCATGCTAAAATCAGAAATTTACCTTAAAGGAGAAGTATAGACAAAGCTTTTTGGCTATACTTCTCCTATGGAGCACACGAGTGCAGTTAGTTTTGCACACAAGGGAATTGTTTTCAGCCGACAGGGGGCTCATAGACCTGGTCCAGGCTCTGAAAACATCCGGACCATATGGATCTGCCCTGAAGCCTGGACCGGCAGCTGGCTCAGCCTCCTAGTGAGTCGATGAGAGCCTGAGCCAGCAGCTCCCGCCTCCTCCACAGCCAGCGCTCCAGTGAGCACTGAAAGGGCAAAGCAGAGAGCTGGTGACTGACACCTGATCTCTGCAGGCTGAAGACTAATAGCTGAGTGATCAGTGGTGTTTGATTGCTCGGGTCTTATACCCCATACACACTATTAGATTTTCTGCTGATTTTTTCCTTCGGATTTACCAAAACCATGTAGTGCAAGGGCCTGCCTGATTGCATGCAAATTGAAACTCTTAAGGTTTGACCTCATATTATATTGTTTTGGTAAATCTGAAGACAAAAGTCTACAGAAAATCTTATAGTGTGTATGGGGCTTTAGAGGCAGCTGGGGACAGCTGCAACTGAGATTGGTGCTGCAACCATACTTTTTTAAACAAAAAAAGCCATTATTTATTAAAGTAGATTGGAACTCAAAAGGTGAATGCCTGCTATGGTATACAGTAGGCAACATCTAGAAATGTTAATATCTAAAAGTATATTTAAAGGCAAAACTTTTTTTTAGTTTTGGATAGGGTGGAGAAGGATTAGAACAACTGTCAAGATTGTATTGTTGTCTATGCCCCCTTCACCCTCTCTATTTGCCTTGTTTACAGCTATCACTAACAGTGAAAGTAAAAGAAAATCCCAAATTTTGTGTTGACCCCAGAACAGGAATGGGGGGGGAGGGGCATGTGGTGAGGCCAGTGCTCCCCCAGAGATTTCCTGTATTGTGGAATGCTTAAAGAGCCTCTCATTGAGAAAGTTTGCTAGCACAGGTTGCATCAGTCGAGCAACACTCTTCCTGTTCAAAGTTCTTCCTGTTGTGATGATTAATATGATGTTATATTCTGTGGTTGAGAAGTTTTCAGTAAAAGTTCCTCAGCATGAGGTGAAATGTGTCAGTCTCTTGTATCCGCAGTGTAAACAAATAATCTATGCTGTGGTAAGTGAAGTGAGTGCCAGTTGGGGGACAGAAGTGGGGTCAGAAATACGGTGGTCAAAGTCCATACAGAACTGGCTGCAGTGAGAGAAGGTGGTATGACTCTCAGATCTGGTACCCTCAATGTGAGGAGGAAGAATGTGGTTGACTGTTGGAGCATGTAAGAGGTCTCCTGAGATAAGCATAGAGACCAATGAGTTAAAGCAGGAATGTGCCTACAGAGGACAGGTTTGAGTATTAGTCATTCTCACTCAGAGAGCCCACTGTGTACTATAGGGCATATTCTGGGTACATTGGCTAATTGTGCAGCCAAGAAGCACCAGATGTGGCAAATGGTCTAAGCCATGAAGATGTAAAGTGTGTGTAATGTTTCCCCATCACTTCAATTGTGGCCATCTCTGGTTACCATTGTTGGGGCATTACATGACATAAAATGTTTAAAAAAATCCAGCAGGCAGTATGGGACCACCTTATGATGATCAAGTTCGGTATGAAAATCTGTGAAACATCACTCCTGTTCTCTATTTTTTTTTCTCAGAGAGGGTACCTATTTCTGACAGGTGCCCACCCACAACTTCCACTCTTCTCAACTAGGCCAGTTTGACCCCCCCTTCCGAATCCCAAGCCGACTGTGAAACAATCAAGATGACAGATTCAGGGACCAGAAGACCATTAAAGAACCGCCCCAGTGAAGACAGCGCCGGATCCCTGGGCTGGTAAGTTCCTGTTCATTAAAGGTCAGCAACTACAGTATATGTTTAAAAGTTGAAAATTACTTGACACTTTAATACTATAAAATGGTGATAACACACATGTTAAAAAACGAAATGAATGATTTTGTTCTCTATGATAACTTACACTACTCCAGTAATGGTGGACAGATCGAATGGAAGAAGAGAAAGACCTTCATTTTGGGCAAAATGGCTATTAATTAGAGAACACACACCTGCAATAGAAAATGTAAAATGGTCAGTTTACAATTTATTTTTCCCTTAACCCCCCCTGGTGGTATTCCCAAGTGTGGCTTGGGGTGAATTTTCTGTACCAAGAGCGGTAACCCCGAGCCACACTCGGGATTGCATCGCTGGATCCAGGCAGCGTTACTTATCTTATCCTCTGGATCCAGCGATGTCCCCCTGCTGTGTCTGCGGGCTGTGTCCTGCACCCGATGCCTCTGTGTGCCGGGCCCCGTTCCCTGCGAGCATCGCATCACAGGGGGGGGGGGGGGGGTGGAGACCGGCGGCAAATTCAAAAAGTGAAACACACAGTAAACATACAGTACACTGTAATCTGTAACATTACTGTATGAAATCATTTCACATCCCATTTGTCCCTAGTGGTTTGCCCAGTGCCCTGCATGCACTTTTATATTATATATGTCATTCTTTCTGCCTGGAGACTTGAGAATGTCCCTGGCAACCAAAAAGTGTCCCTTTACGTCAAAAGTGTTTTTTGATCAGCAAGAAAACAGCGATAGTAAATAAGAATCATTTGCAGAATTGAGTGATACTGATTTTTGGGGAAATTTATCATCAGACACTGAAAGTTACGACAGCGACAATTCTGCAAAAGAGCAAATTTCAGTGTTTTTGATTTAATTACATTATTGAATACATTTTATTACTATTATATTATTATTTTTGATAATTATGTATAGTTATTTATTATATTATAATTTATGATTTCTTGTTTCAAATGTTATCATACCCGGGATGTCTACTAGACTCTTGTTTGGACAGATTTAAGTGAGTTATTCCTAATAATTACAGGCCTACAATATAAAACACCAAATTTCTATGCAAAACAATGTACCGCTTTTAGACGCAAAAATCTGACATAATCATACCATACATAAGTAGGCCATGTTCTTCAAACATATAATATATAATTCTAAGAAGAAATGCCTCTTCATGTGTCCAATAACATGGTGCACTGCTAGTAAAGGGATTTTTGGGGCTCATCCTTTTGCAGATTTTAAACTACTGATGTCACTCATTAACCACATAAGGTCACCAAAGCAAAATGTATTATTTTATGGGCAAAATTAAAAAAAAAAAAAAACACAATGGGACTTTACCAGGATAAAATGTTTTATTGGTTGTTTTAAATACAGTTTATTTAGTCCAAGGAAATGTAATAATGACAGTCAAACAACTAAAAAGTTTTTTTCCTATGATTGTGAAGACTTACTAAATTGAGCCTATAGTAAAGTATCGTTATAGCAAGCATGTAACAGGTTACATCACAAACCCATCATTTGGGCAAAAGACTTGTTCCAAGCATGAATGGCCTTGTCAAAAGGAAATCGACCCTACTCCTGTGTTACTGGGCATTTAAAACTGTGCCACTAGTAGGAAACTCCTTTCTCATTGAGAGGATCATGGTGCTGACCCCCTGCCAGCACCCCCAAAGCTCCCCAGGTTCGGCACCCTCTAGAATGGATAAGCATTGAGTTTTCACTTTAACCGCTTGCCGACCGCTGATCGGCAATTGACGGTGACAGTGTGGCGCTCCTGCGCAAATCGCCGTCGTATGACGAGATCGCGCTCACTGTGTCCGGGGAGGGCCAGGGAGCGGGTGCGGCGGATTTGATCTCCGCCGGCCACCCGCGATGCCCTCCCCGGAGTGAAAGAACGGAGGTCCGTGTAAGTAAACACGGACCTCCGTTCTGTGAGAGGGGGAAGGGCTGTGATCACAGCCTTCCTCTACATGGAAGCTGTGATCGCTTCCCTTCCCCAGCTAGGGCAGTCCCCCCACAGTTAGAACACGCCCAGGGAACACAGTTAACCCTTAGAGCACCCCCTGCAGGTTAACCCCTTCACTGCCAATGGCATTTACACAGTAATCAGTGCATTTTTATAGCACTGATCGCTGTATAAATGCCAATGGTCCCAAAAAAGTTTCAAAATGGTCCGACATGTCCGCTGAAATATCGCAATACCGCTAAAAATCGCAGCTCGCTGCCATTACTAGTAAAAAATAAAAAAAATAATAAAAACCCCAGAAATGAATTCTCATCATCCGTAAACACGACCACTTTTGCGCAAACCAATCAATAAACGCCGATTGCGATTTTTTTTATCACAAATATGAGGAAGAATATAAATCGGCCAAAACCGATGAAAAAAAATGTTTTTTTTATATTTTTTTTTTGGATTTGTATTTTAGCAAAAAGTAAGAAATTTGGGTTTTTTTGCAAAATTGTCGCTCTTCTTTTGTTTATAGCGGCGATCAGAAATGACACAGCGGTGATCAAATATCACCAAAAGAAAGCTCTATTTGTGGGAAAAAAAGGACGTAAATTTAGTTTGGGTACAATGCCGCACGACCGCGCAATTTTCAGTTAAAGCGACACAGTGCCGAATCCCAAAAAGGGCTCTGGTCCTAAAGGGGGAAATCCTTCCGGGGCTGAAGTGGTTAACAAAAAACGTTGTGATACAATATACAGCTGAATTATAGTAACAATACATGTCTTATCATCAAGGCAGATTTATCATCAAGAGTCATCAGATGACATTTTACATTACATGTACAAAACCAAGACACTTTACAATGTAAAGAGATAGTGCATACATCTTTCTTATGACATGTTGTTCAAAGATACACTGGTTCCATTATGCTATGTAACTCCATTGGAGAAGTGTGGGGTCCTTTGATGGGGTTGATTGTTTACCTAGTTAGGTGCAAGTTTCCGGAGCTTGCAGCCATCTGTCCCAGATTTTATCATATTTAGACGGGTATCCTCTATGTGTATATATGAGTTTTTTATAAGGTACGGTGTTATTTACCTCCGTTATCCAGCTGTTGAGGTCAGGAGGATTGAGTCTCATCCAATGTTTGGCAATTGTTTTCTGAGCTGAGAAGAGTGTTTCATTCAGGAATATTTTGAGAAGTTTGTCCATATCTGGTTCTGGGAGAAATCCCAGCAGGCACGGTTTGGGACACAGTGTGAGGGGAGATCCCATTGTATCATGGAGAATTTTCACAATTTGTGACCAAAAACCCTGTGTTTCGGGGCAGTTCCATATTGGATATCCTTAGCGGTGTTAAATATGCCCTGTGTAGAATTTATACCTGTGTGAATTTATCTGACAGTTTTGGTGACACTAATTTACAGGTGTTTAAGGCTTCACTCCACTGCTCATCCTCCATAGCTCCTATGTCCTCTTCCCATCTGTTTTTTTGCACGTATGCCATTTCAGAGGAAGAGGGTAGAAGCATCATGTTGTAAAAATGAGAGATCAGTTTGTTAGGGTCTGTGCTTTAATCTTTTCCATAATCGGGTTGGCTGCAAGTTGGGAGATACCTGAGGGGAATTGTGCTCTGAAGGCATGTCTGAGTTGTATATATCGAAAAATCATTCGGGGTGGTAGTTCATATTCAGTTTTTAAACTATCAAATGTTTTTAGTTCACCATTGTTTGTGATGTGGGATATTAAGTATATTCCTCTGGAGCTCCAAATCTCAGGGTCTGGGATCTGGCTAAATTCTTCTAGACGCATGTTGTGCCATAGCGGAGTGTGTTTATGTATGTGTGAAAGAGTGAGTTTATTCATCGCAACGTCTAATATGCGTCTGAAATGAAACAATAGCGATTGTCTATCTCCTATGGTTTCAGCTTCCCTGACTCCCCCCGCTATCACCGCTGAGGGATCTGTTGCATGTAACACCCACTTAGGACAGAGGAATGTTGTGAATCTGTTTTTATCAGTTTTGTCAATGTGGAAGAGCTGGGATAGTTGTGCTGCCAAGTAGTAAATATTAAAATCTGGTGATGCCAGTCCTTGTTCAGGGGCCCATCCGTTGGCTAGCACCTTGGCAACTGGAGATTGATATAGCAGTTGTACCCATTTGATGAACTTTGGTCCAAAGCCAAATTTTTTTAGGCATACCCATAGGTACCTCCATTCAACTGAGTTGAATGCCTTGACAGTGTCCAAGGCAACGACTATTCTACTGCCTGTGTTTTCATGTGGGGTTTGGAGATTGATGAAAAGCCTCCTTAAATTAAAGGAGGTATTCCTGCCAGGCATAAATCTAGCATGGTCCTCATGTATTAAAGATAAGATGGCTTTGTTGAGGCGGGTGGCTAGAATTTTTGCTAATATTTTTACATCTACTTAGAGTAGGGAGATGGGGCGGTAAGATTTTGGAAACTTTGGGTCCTTGCCTGGTTTGGGGATTAATACTATCAAGGCCTCTCTCATGGATGGCGGAAGGTTTGAATCTTTAAATATGTGATTATACAAGGAGAGAATGCCGAATATGTGGAGTACAGTTCTATAGGAAGGCCATCTGACACTATCTTGGGAATTTCGCTATGGCTTCAGCTATCTCTTCGGACGTTAATGGCGCCTCTAGCTCTTTTACTTGTTCTAGAGATAATTGGGGGACTTGTATGTCTGAGAGAAAGTGTTCCATTGTGGATGTATCTGCAGAAACAGTGGTAGTGTATAGTTTATCAAAGAAATCTTTAAACAAGCTTGTGACTTGTCTAGGTTCAGTGATAGGGGCTCCCTCTAGTGATGAAAGGGTAACCACTACTGGTGGCCTTTCCTCACAGTGTACCAGGTAAGCTAATGGTCTTTCTGCTCTTTCTCCATACTCAAATAAATTTTGTTTATGGAAGAATAATTTTCGTTTCAATTTTTCATAGAGCAGCTGTTTGTTCACACGGGACTGTAATTTGAGAGTGCGCGCTTTGTCCTCAGTCGGGTCATCTACGTATTCCCTCTCAGCCGTCAATAAGTCAGCCTCTGCCTGAACCAGGATAGTCTCAGATGTTCTTTTAAACTTGTTAATTTGTGTGACCAGAGTGTTTCTAACATGCAGTTTAAATGCATCCCACACTACGGGTTATTGTTAGAATAGTATTGTCCCCATTCCAGGAGGAGATCATCATCCTCAGGTAGTAGCGAAAGCCAAAATGGGTTAAGTCGCCAGAGGGCGATTATAAAGTTGTCTGATTGTAGCCCAGTAAGGGCTATCGTCTGAGAGGGAGCATGTAGAGAAGCCCGTGTCTTGCAATCTAGGTATTAGGATTTGGGATATAAATATAAAGTCTATCCTTGACATGGAGTCGTGAGAAGTGGAGAAGCAAGAGTATGCTACTGATGTGGGTTTTTTAACTCCATGTGTCTGCTAGATGTAAATCTGCGACTAGTCTGGCAAATCTGGTGTTTTGAGGCAGTGGCTGTGGTAGAGGCATTTTATGCAATTTATCTATATTAGGGTTAAGAGTAGTGTTGAGCGAACCCGGACTGTAACGTTCGGGTCCGTACCGAACTTTCGGGTGTCCGTGGCACGGACCCGGACCCGGACATTTCAAAAATCGTTCGGGTTCGGTCCGGGGTTCTGCTATTTTACTCCACGTGTTGAGAAGCTGCAGGGCAGCCAATCAACAAGCGTTTCACTGGTTTGCCCTTAGAAGCCATCACAGCCATGCCTACTAATGGCATGGCTGTGATTGGCCGGTGCATCATGTGACCCAGCCTCTTTATAAGCTGGAGTCACAGTGCTGCAGTCACATGCTCCTTGGGTTAGTATAGGGAAAGGTAGCTGACGGCGTGAGGGACAGATTTTAGCCATTTTAAGACCTGATCCTGCATCCTGAGATAGATTACTTTACTACTGCTGTCTGTGCTGTTGCTCTGAGGACAGATAGCAGAAATTAGAGATTTCACATACCGATTAAAGACGATAGACAGGAGTCTCGTTGTCGTGTCTGTCGT
>BLSH010096829.1:53615-66505 GCA_018402905.1 Glandirana rugosa | reverse complement strand
CCCCCGTAACCACTGTTATCCATTGATGGGATCCATGGATACCCCACACAAATGGATACCAGAAGTGACGTTCCATAAAAAACTCCAATGTGTGTCCAATTTAATTTCCCAATGTCCACATAGACATAGAGTTTGTTATAAAAAATGTCGGGAGACTGAGCGAGCAAAGCGAGGACATGAGGCTGACCAACCACTTTCCCCTGTGTCCACGTCGGTGGACTATATGTTTTCTTTTTTCTAATGTGCAAGGAGGGACGCATGCGCAGTTCTTTTTTCTGGAAACGCCACTTTCGGTTTCCATTTTTGTGGGGTTATCAATTAGTGATGCTACGCCGGTACCATCCGCTTTGAGCAGCTGGCGGATCATGTGATTGCTGTGCAATCACATGATCGCAATGTGTACACAACTTTTGTTACATAGTTAGTCAGCTTGAAAAAAGACACAAGTCCATCTAGTTCAACCAAAAAAAAAAAATGGAAAAATGATATATAACCATACAATCCCTTATACAATCCTTCACCCACAGTTGATCCAGAGGAAGGCAAAAAACCCCAGCAAAGTATGATCCAATTTGCTATAGCGGGGGAAAAATTTCCTTCCTGATCCCCCGAGAGGCATCGGATTCACCCTGGATCAACTTTACCTAAAAATGTTAGTATCCAGTTATATTATTTACATGAAGGAAAGAATCCAGGCCTTTTTTAAAGTAATCTACCGTGCTGGCCAAAACTACCTCTGGAGGAGTCTATTCCACATTTTCACAGCTCTAACTGTGAAGAAACCTTTCCGTATTTGTAGATTAAATCTTTTTTCCTCTAGACGTAAAGAGTGCCCCCTTGCCCTTTGTGATGACCTTAAAGTAAATAACTCCACACCAAGTTCACTATATGGACCACTTATGTATTCGTACATGTTGATCATATCCCCCCCTTAATCTCCTCTTCTGAAGAAAGAATACATTCAGTTCCTGTATTCTTTCCTCATAGCTGAGCTCCTCCATGCCTCTTATTAGTTTGGTTGCCCTTCTCTGCACTTTCTCCAGTTCCCCGATATCCTTTTTGAGAACTGGTGCCCAAAACTGAATTGCATATTCCAGATGAGGTCTTACTAATGATTTGTACAGGGGCAAAATGATCTCTCTATCTCTGGAGTCCATACCTCTCAATACAAGAAATGATTTTGCTTGCTTTGGAAACCGCAGCTTGGCATTGCATGCCATTATTAAGCTTATGATCTACCAACACCCCCAGATCCTTCTTCACAATGGATTACCCCAGTTGTACTCCCCCTAGTATGTACGATTCGTGCATATCCTTAACCCCCAAATGCATAACTTTACATTTATCAACATTAAACCTCATTTGCCACACAGTCACCCAATTAGACAGTGCATTGAGGTCTGCTTGTAAGTTGGAGACATCCTGTAAGGACGTTATTCCACTGCATAGCTTGGTGTCATCTGCAAACACTGAAATGGTACTATTAATCCCAGTCCCTATATCATTTATAAATATATTGAAAAGTAAGGGTCCCAACACTGAACCTTGGGGTACACCACTGATAACCTTAGACCATTCAGAATAAGAATCATTAACCACTACTCTCTGAATTCGGTCTTTTAGCCAGTTTTCTATCCATTTACAAACTGATCTTTCCAAGCCTGTAGACTTTACCTTACACATTACCCGTGTGTGGGGAACGGTGTCAAACGCTTTTGCAAAATCCAAGCATACCACGTCCACAGCCACCCCTCTGTCCAAGGTTTTACTTACCTCCTCATAAAAAGAAATCAGGTTTGTTTGACAACTTCTGTCCTTCATGAATCCATGCTGTCTGTTGCTTAAAACATTTTTTTCCAACAATAATTCATCTATGTGGTCTTTTAACTATTATGAGTTTCATTCATAACAGCTGTGCTTTCTGTAGAGGTGTTGTAATTGGCCCACAGCTATCACACAATACCTGGGTCAATCACAGCACCCTCTACCTTGTGATCAACTGTGATCACAGCATGTCAATAGAAAGCAAGCTGTCATAAATGGAAACCCATTCATAACAGTTCAAACAATTGCTGTTACAGTGTTCATTACTGTAACATCAGTGTAAAGAAAAAAAAAAAAAAACAGTGTAGTACAGTGTCACTATGGTGACACAGTAAGGGGTCATTTAGGGGGTATTTGTGCTGTCCTGGCATCAGTACAGTAAATCAGGAATGATCAATTTTCAAATATATATACCATTGTAGACACTAAAAATTTAATGCAAACTAATTCATATATTTATTGGGATTTTTTTTTAACCAAAGACATGTAGCACAATACATTTTGACCTAAATTTATGAACCAATTAATTAGATTTTATTGGATATGTTGTATAACAGAAAGTAGAAAATATAGTTTTTTTTTCAAAATGTTTGGTCTTTTTTAGTTCATATCGCAAAAACCCATTGATGATCAACTACCACCAAAAGAAAGCTCTATTTGTGTGAAAAATATATATTATTTTCATTTGCATACAGCTTTGCATGACTGTGCAATTGCTAGTTAAGGTATCACAGTGCTGAACAGCAAAAAAATTTCTGGCCATGAAGAGGGTAAAACTTCCCAGAGGTCAGGTGCTAAAAACTACCTTGTCCTTTTTACTGGGCATTTGTCCCACTCATTTGGCTAATATGACATTACATACATCTGATTTCCTGTCTACAGAAGATTCTAGTGTTCATGGAATGCTCTCTAACCTTCTCTCAGAGCTCTCAGATACAGCTGTGTCTGGATTCTCTGCTTGAACATGAAAATTTAAATTGTTTGGAATGTGTTTTTTTTATTATTCTTAACTGTTTAACAGTTGTAATAAATCTATATATTTCCTAATCATGTGAACATTTAAAGTCAATTACCTTCATATAGAATAAGTCCTTGGACATTTCTGATTTATATGGAATGTAATAGTCTATGGGGTTGATTTACTAAAGGCAAATCCATTTTGCTCCACAAGTGCACTTGGAAGTGCAGTCGCTGTAGATCCAAGGGGAAGATCTGAAATGAGGGGAAGCTATGCTGATTTTACAAGCAAAAAAAAGCTGTTTTTTATTAGAAACATAGAAACATAGAAAAGTGACGGCAGAAAAAGACTGAGTAGTCCATTGAGTCTGCCCCTTTTTATTTATTTATTTATTTTTTTATTTATTTTTTTTTTTTTTACATTAACCTTGTTGTCTGACTATGGATTTATGTTTATCCCAAGCATGTTTGAAGCCATTTACTGTTGACTGTCTCACAACCTCTGTTGGTAGTTTATTCCAATCATCAACCACCCTTTCAGTAAAATAATACTTTCTAAGATTAATTTGGAACTTCCCCCCAGTTAGTTTGAGGTCATGTCCCCGTGTTCTTGATTTTGGTTTCATATTGAAAAGACTGCCCTCCTGGACCTTATTCACCCCCTTGAGGTATTTAAAGGTTTCAATCATGTCTCCCCTCTCCCTTCTTTCCTCCAGACTGTACATATTAAGTTCCTGAAGTCGCTCTTGATATGTTTTATCCCCCAGACCTTTCACCATTTTTGTTACCCGTCTCTGAACTCGTTCTATTTTATCAATATCTTTTTGTAAGTGAGGTCTCCAGAACTGGACACAGTATTCTAAGTGAGGTCTTATTCTCCTTGCATGTCCACCTCGGATCTACAGCGACTGCACTTCCAAGTGCACTTGTGGAGCAAAGTGGATTTGCCTTTAGTAAATTAATCCTATATGTCTATCATTCTGCTAAAATAAAAATGGTGGTGATGTTCTGAAAAGTAAAGTTCTGCAAAAGTCTAATAAAGACATGGTTTAAAATAACATAATATACATTCATTTATTTTATTCATTGCATATTATTTGCTGCTGCTATTTGTGCTATCAAAGGTAGAGTCTTACCTGGATTGTCAGACAAAGAAGGCCACGTTTCTGGTCAAATGGAGCTGGTGAAGTGGCATGGGGGAGTCTTCTTATATCCAAAATGTTCAAGGAAATGTCCTAGATTGTCTTAGAAACACCCTTCTCTGCTGTTGTCCAAATCAAATATTTTTTGGCAAAGGTTAAAAATGTCATGAGCTACTTCCTTCTCATCTTTAAACCCATTTTATTCCAACATCCTTCGAGTGGAGCCAATAAAAATACATATCATCTTATTAGGGATCTGGAACATGTACAACATTTCAAAAATCTATTTACTGAAAATAGAATATGCTATTCTTTCAAATAATATATATATATATATATATATATATATATGTAAATATAGTGCCTTGAAAAAGTATTCATACCCCTTGAATTTTCCACATTTCGTGATGTAACAACTAAAAACATAAATGTATTTTATTGGGATTTTATGTGGCAGACCAAAACAAAGTCGCACATAATTGTGAAGTGAAAGGAAAATGATAAATGGTTTTCAAATGTTTTTACAAATAAATATGCGAAAAGTGTGGCATGCGTTTGTATTCAGCCCCCTTTACCCTGATACCCCTAACTAAAATCTAGTGGAACCAATTGCTTCAGAAGTCACCTAATTAGTAAATAGAGTCCCCCTGTGGATGCTTTTATTCAGCAGGGACAGGGAAGCTGGTCTGAGTTGATGGGAAGATGGATGGAGCCTGGGATGAGGTTCACCTTCCAGCAGGACAATGACCCAAAAGATACCGCCAGGGCTACAATGGAATGGTTTAGATCAAAGCATATTCATGTGTTAGAATGGCCCAGCCAAATCCCAGACCTAATTGAGAATCTGTGGCAAGACTTGAAATTGCTGTTCACAGACTCTCGCCATCCAATCTGACAGAGCTTGAGCTATTTTGCAAAGAAGAATGGGCAATAATTTAAATCTCCAGATGTGCAAAGCTGGTAGAGACTTCCCCAAAAAGACTTGCAGCTGTAATTACAGCAAAAGGTGATTCTACAAAGTATTGACTCAGGGGGGCTGAATACAAATGCATCCCACACTTTTCACATATTTACAGTATCTCACAAAAGTGAGTACACCCCTCACATTTTTGTAAATACTTTATTCTATCTTTTCATGTGACAACACTGAAGAAATGTCACTTTGCTACAATGTAAAGTAGTGAGTGTACAGCTTGTATAACAGTGTACATTTGCTGTCCCCTCAAAATAACTCAACACACAGCCATTAATATCTAAACTGATGGCAAGAAAAGTGAGTACACCCCAAAGTGAAAATGTCCAAATTGGGCCCAAACTGTCAATATTTTGTGTGGTCACCATTATATATATATATATATATATATATATATATGTATATATATATATATGTATGTATATATATGTATGTGTATATATATATATATATGTATATATATATATATATGTATATATATATATATATATATACATAGAGTTTTTATTTTTATTTTACTTTATGTATGTTTCAGTGCTTGAATCTTTGTCTTGGACTGAAAATACAAAAGTGGCTAAGTTATACTGTATTTCTTGTATTTACTCAACCACATTGAATGCAATATAAACAGTAAGCAGGGGCAATGGCAAACTGTTTAAAGCTGGCATTCAAATATAAAGGCAAAAATGTATTGAGCTTTGTATTTATTAATACGTTATTAAATTATGCATGTTTAAATAAATTCAAGCAATCTAAGCATTTTTTATAAAGGTAAGCAGTGGAAGTACCTGAATTTAGTCCAGTATCAGCCTCCCCTAAGACCCCTTTCACATCAGTGCCACCCGAGCGTTAGCGGTAAAACACTACTAATTTGCAGCTCTTTTAGAGGCGCTTAGGCGCCGCTATTCGGGCAGCAGTGGTGCACTTTTAACCCCCCCACAAGGAGTTAAAAAGGGGTTAAAAGTGGCGGTTAGCGGCGCTTCCGAAACGGTGTTCAGGTGCTTTGGAAGCGCTGCCCCATTGTTTTCAATGGGCAGGGGCGGTGGAGCAGCGGTGTAGCTTGCAGGACTTTTTTTACTGTCCCACTAGCGCACCGTCCCAGTGTGAAAACACTCGGGCTTTCATACTGGGGTGGATGGGGGTGTGTGTTTCAGGCACTTTAAAGGCAGTATTTTTAGCGGTAAAACGCCTGAAAAACACCTTGGTGTGAAAGAGGTCTTAAACATGCTATAACAAACATGCCTATGCTTACCTGCAGCCCCGATCCTCTTCTTCTGGGATGCCCTGCTGGTGCTCCCGGTCCCTCCTCTTTCTCAGGTGCCCCCACAGAAAGCCGCTTTCCCTGGAGGTACCCATGTGGGCTCGCATAAGAGCCCCACTGTTGCGTCCATTGACACAGACAGCAGTACTCAGTCCTGCCCCCCGATCCCGTGTCACTGCTATCAACCTGTCCAATGAGGAGACAGACAGCGGCTGGAGCCACTGTGCTCATGCACATTGCTGGATTGGATCAGGCTCAGGTAAGAAAAGGGGGGGGGGGTCTGGGGGAAGCTGCAGCACAGAAGGTTTTTCATCTTATTGCATAGAATGAGGCTTAATCAACCACTTTAACTACAGTACAGAAAAAAATAATGTCTATTGCCCAACCAGACAGGGATGTGCAGTGTGGAAGCACTGTGTAAATCTTTGGATTTGTAGGGTAGAAGTGCAAATCCTTTGGAAGTTAAAACAGCTCCCTTATATGTGTTTAGCTGGTTGCTAATCAGACTTCTGTTTCTCCAGTAGCGATATTCATGTCAGTACGCATCTACTGAAAAAAAAATGTATTCCTTCCTCTTTGGATGACTCCTTGGTGCTCTGACATGCCCAATGACTTCCACAAAAGCCACAATTTTATATTGAAAATAATATTTTAGCACCAAATATTGCAGCTCTCCTGTCACTTACCTCCCCTACACTGGCCATTTTTTGTTTAAAGCCCCCTTTCTACAGTATGTGCTGTTCTCTAACACCACAAACAGAACATTACCCAAACAGTTACCTCCCCTGCGCTGCCCATCCATCCTCCAATCGCTGCTTCTCAGCCTTTGTTCCTTAACACCACATCCAAATCCCTGTCCGGGACACTTACCTTTCATACAAGGCTAAAATAGCTTAAACATAGGGGAAAACAAAGACCATCACTGAACAGTCCAATATAAAGTTGCAACTCCGGCTCATCCACTTGGTGGACAGGGTTCCCAGAGCCAAAAACACTCACTAAATAAGGAAGGACAATCCCCATGCAGGTGCCAGAGATTAAAGAAGCTCCATGGCGAAACACACTGTGGTCTAAGGCTAGGTTCACACTAGTCCAAGAATCAGACCGACATTAGGCGCACAAGTCGCATTACATCACAAAATCAATTATTCCCCATGAGAGCAGTCTTATCTGGTCCGACACAAGTCGGACCAACTTTGAAAAAGGTTCCTGTACTACTTTTGCCCGACTTTGATCTTACTTTAGCCCATTGAATATCATTGCAGTCGGATCAAAGTCGCATCATTGTCTTAACTGATCTGATTTTGGCATGCAAATTGTGCTCTGAGGATCTTGAAGGAACCCCACGCAGAAAAAAACGACATAGGGTCCCTCCAAAATCCATACCTGACCCTTTTCCGAGCACGCAGCCTGGCAGGCCAGGAAAGGCGGTGGGGACGAGCGAGTGCCCCCCCTCCTGGACCATACCAGGCTGCATGCCCTCAATGTGGGGAGTTTGGGTGCTTTGGGGGTGTCCAAAGCACCTTGTCCCCATGTTGATGAGGACAAGGGCCTCTTTCTGACTACCCTTGCCGGTGGTTGTCGGGGTCTGCAGGCGGGGGGCTTATCGGAATCTGGAAGCCCCCTTTAACAAGGGGGCCCCCAGATTCTGGCCCCCTACCCTATGTGAAAGAGTATGTGGTACATTGTACCCCTACCCATTCACCTAAAAAAAAGTGTAAAAAAAAAACACAGTACACATGTTTCTAAAGTATTCTATTAAATCAGCCCCGGCGTCTTCTCCTTCTGATTTCTTCTCCCCTCTGCTGCATCTTCTTTCTTCTGCTCTTTTGCGGGGTCTTCTTTCTTCTGAGGGGTCTTCTTTCTTCTGCCGGTTCTTCTCCCTCTCTGCTGCATCTTCTGCTCTTTTGCGGCATCTTCTGCTCTTTTGCCGGGTCTTCTCCGCTATCTTCTCCCTCTGTTCTTCTTCCCATGTTGACTCGACATGATCTCCCACACGAATGGTGTCTCCGCGCTGTGCGTCGACTTATATTGACATAGGATGGGGCCACCTGCTGATGTCATCTGGAGGCCCCGTCCCCTTGTGATGTCACCGCCCCATCATGCCCTGGCATGCAGCCTGGTATGGTCCAGGAGGTGGGGGGGCTTGCTTGTCCCCAACCCTTTCCTGGCCTGCCAGGCTGCGTGCTCGGATAAGGGTCTGGTATGGATTTTGGAGGACCCTACGCCATTTTTTCGGCATGAGGGTTCCCCTTAAAATCCATACCAGACCAAAAGGCCTGGTATGCTCTTGGAGGGGGACTCTATGCCGTTTTTTTTTTAATTTGGTGGGGGTTCCCCGTCAAGATCCCCAGAGCACAAGGTGCCTGGTTTTGTCGGGATCAAAGTCGGATCACGTTCACAGAAGTCGGACCGATGTAGGTCTGATGTAGGACCATTGTAGGACACAAGTCGCAAAGCAAAGTAGGATCAAAGTCTGACCAGTTTTGTGTCGGATAGTGTGAACCTAGCCTTATTGCAACAAAGTTTATTGATACAAATTACAATGGATAAGAACACATTAACTACAAAACCTGCACCAAACCATAATAAAACACTTGTGACAACATTGTCAAGAATTAAAAACAGCCCGGGCTCCATGCAACCAACATACACATACTACACACAGGCACTATTGATGAATACAGGAACGCTAGTATCTAGCATAAAAAAACACACCAAAAGTCTGATAAATATGGGAAACTTCATTCATATAGTCATAAAGACAGGCCATAGGGGATTCAAAAGGAAAGATCAATGGCCGAGGATTTGATGCACAGAGGAATAGAATCAGCTTCAGATCCTATTGGCTTCAAGAGATGTGGGGTCAAATGACATTAGATCTCAAGCCCTCCCCGCATATGGCTTGATACACCTATTATAATTGTCCAGTTTCAGACATGAATAGGGTCACCAAACATTGCAAGGGACGGTAATAGTGCAGCCAACTCACAGTTCTGCAGATTCAATCACGGAAATCTTCACCATGGGGAGGGAGGTAAACAGTCTCATCTCAAGAACTCACCCATAGTACAACCCAGTCTGCAATCCATCCACAGTAAAGGCCCGTATAAACGGTACAATTATCGGCCTAAAATTGTCGTACGACAACGTGTCGTACAATAATCTGACCATTCGACAGACAATTTTGAATCATCGTCCAACAAAAGTTGTATGAGCAGACTAGAAAACTTTTGTCTGCTGACAAGGCGTCATCCGGTTTTGGGCTCGTCTGTACAGAAGTTGGACAAACAAAAGATGTAAGTACAAACACGCATGTTCGGAACCCAGGAACGACCTGGAAGTGTTCAGTCATGTAAACACGAAATTAGCGGAAGGGGCCCAAAGGGTGACACACGAAAACTGAACTTTCTTTTTATATGCTCATAGCACGTCTCTATGTTCGCATTTGTCGAACGATAACTTTACTCCCGTCAGTATGCTAGACAAAATCACAGACAGTGAGTGGAAAAAGTTGGGCGTGCGGTCGTATGACAATTGCAGCGTGCGTCTTTAGTCTTAAGCCTCGTACACACCCTGCGATTGAACCTCTGCACTTATTTCCTGCGCATACTGTCTCTATACCTCATTATACTCTCTGCACTCTTCTCCTGCATACACTGCCCACTGTCATATCCTCCTCACACTTCCACATATTGCCCCTCTCCAATATACTTGCCACACTCATCTCCTGCACATACTGCTCCCATCATTTTCTTGTACTCCCTTCCTGTGCATACTGCCCCCCATCACATCCTCTGCATTCCTCTCCTGCACCATTGCCCACTCATAATACCCCTCACACTCCTCTTCTGCACATATTGCCCCAGCCCAGCATCATACCCTTGCAGTTATCTTCATCACATACTGCCTCTGATTCTACCCTCCAGAATCCTCTCTTGCACATAGTCTACTAAAACAGATCTTGAGTGGTGCTTTGAAAATCACCAACTTTGCCATTCTAGAATTTGTATGCAATAAAGCCCAACTTCAGCTCAAACTTTGTTTAACTTTTCGACAGATTAGGCAAGGTATGAATCTTTCTCAGTTTTTCATTGCAGTCTGTGACCCCTTTATAGTAATTTCCCCTGCATTTGAATGGGCTGCTGTACCTGCAAGAAAATCACAGCGAAAATGTAATGTTTTCAGATGCCTGAGGGTGCCATTAAGAATGAATGGGACCCCTGCATGCCTGCAAAAGAGTAACGCATTTTGGCTTCGGGCACTAGCAGGTGCAGAAACGCATGCGATTTACACCCTGTCCTGCAACCACAACCACCCACAACAATGTGAACCTAGCCTAAGTGCAAGCAGCTGGGGAGAAAGGACATTGCTAGTAGAACTGTAGAATTATGTTATAGACTTCCTTTTTGAGAATGCGAGGTGTGAAGGCTTTTATTCCTTGAAAAGCTTCTCTGTTCTCCATGGGCAAAACTCCAATGGATTGGGACCATATGAAAGGTAAAGGCAGAGTGGAAATCACTCAAATTAAATGCTGATGAATTGATAACGTTTTTCCACAACAGTGGAGTGTAGAATCTCCTGAAATTCTTTGTGGATGGGTATGAAGTTATGCATGTGATAGGTCAACTGAAAGAACCCTGTCTCTCAATCGAACAATCTACAGAATGTACTGAAGGGATTCAGTTTTGAACTTTTGAATTCATATGTTTTGGGTTAGTTTCTTGAAGTCCGGTGGCAGCTAGAGATTACTGGTTTTCTTCTGGACTAGACAGAGTGCTGAGTAAAAGACTGTAAAGCAGTCACTTTGGAAACAGACAAAATAGCTTCCTCTGAAAATAACTGTTGTAAATACTGCACTGAGATCTGTCTCCTTGGAGGTTTGTTAGGCAAATTTGTTTCACTGAAGTGGTCTTGAGATGAAAAGGATTTGAATTTCCAGTGATGACCCAGTCGGCCAAACGTTTGTCCGCCTACACCTGGATAAATGAGGCAGGTCTGTCCCACACGGCCGTGTCATGGACAGGCAAAATTTAGAATGTTTCTGGGCTTCCTATGGAGATGGAGGAGTTTTGTTCTTTGCCAAGTTGATAAGGGTGTACTGGGTGCCAATCCACGGTCTGTAGATTTCTCTACCAGGTCTGTAGTCTCTGGCCTACATTGACTTTTCTGAGAATGGATACTTGTCAACATTTTGCCTATTACATTTTGGCCGCCAATCCAGAATTATTAGACCTGAGCCCCCTTTAGTGACTTTTGAAATGGTGTCATCTAATTTGCTTCCAAATAGGTTTTTTCACTCAAAATAAATCTTGCACTAATATACTCTAAATAAACTAGGTTTATCACTGCCTGCCGAACCATCCTTAAGCAATGTTGTTTATCTTGCTAGTATCATAAGGGTTGGGAGGTATGCACATTGCTCTTCATCGTTATATAGATGTTAATCTACCAGCTCTAGCTGTTACCTCTGGGATCAACATGGGCAGCATCAGACATAATGGTGAAGACTGTAGAAGGGAAATGGTTAATACTTGTTTAAAATATGTAGCCATGAGGAAGAAATGAGGAGGCAGCAGAGAGACATACTAGGCAAGGCATGTGGCAGCTTGCAGCAGAAGAGAGAGAGAAAGGAATACATACAGTGGGGATCGAAAGTTTGGGCACCCCAGGTAAAAATTTGTATTAATGTGCATAAAGAAGCCAAGGAAAGATGGAAAAATCTCCAAAAGGCATCAAATTACAGATTAGACATTCTTATAATATGTCAACAAAAGTTGGATTTTATTTCCATCATTGACACTTTCAAAATTACAGAAAACAAAAAAATGGTGTCTTCAAAAGTTTGGGCACCCTGCAGAATTTATAGCATGCACTGCCCCCTTTGCAAGGCTGAGACCTGCCAGTGTCATGGATTGTTCTCAATCATCATCTGGGAAGACCAGGTGATGTCAATCTCAAAGGTTTTAAATGCCCAGACTCATCTGACCTTGCCCCAACAATCAGCACCATGTGATCTTCTAAGCAGTTATTTAGAAACCTGTAACTGAAAATAGTTGACGCTCACAAAGCTGGAGAAGGCTATAAGAAGATAGCAAAGCGTTTTCAGATGTCAATATCCTCTGTTTGGAATGTAATTAAGAAATGGCAGTCATAGGAACAGTGGAAGTTAAAGCAAGATCTGGAAGACCAAGAAAAATATCAGACAGAACAGCTCGCAGGATTGTGAGAAAAACAATTCAAAACCCACGTTTGACTGCACGATCCCTCCAGAGAGATCTGGCAGACACTGGAGTTGTGGTCCACTATTCCACTATAAAGAGATACTTGTACAAATATGGTCTTCATGGAAGAGTCATCAGAAGAAAACCTCTTCTACGTCCTCATCACAAAAATCAGCGTTTGAACTTTGCAAATGAACATATAGACAAGCCTGATGCATTTTGGAAACAAGTTCTGTGGACCGATGAGGTTAAAATTTAACTTTTTGGCCGGAATGAGCAAAGGTATGTTTGGAGAAGAAGGGGCACAGAATTTAACGAAAAGAACCTCTGTCCAACTGTTAAGCATGAGGGTGGATCAATCATGCTTTGGGGTTGTATTGCAGCCAGTGGCACAGGGGACATCTCACGAGCAGAAGGAAAAATGGATTCAATAAAATTTCAGCAAATTTTGGATGGTAACTTGATGCCATCTGTGAAAAAGCTGAAGTTAAAGAGAGGATGACTTCTAC
>BLSH010096829.1:39922-53605 GCA_018402905.1 Glandirana rugosa | reverse complement strand
AACTGAAAATAGTTGACGCTCACAAAGCTGGAGAAGGCTATAAGAAGATAGCAAAGCGTTTTCAGATGTCAATATCCTCTGTTTGGAATGTAATTAAGAAATGGCAGTCATAGGAACAGTGGAAGTTAAAGCAAGATCTGGAAGACCAAGAAAAATATCAGACAGAACAGCTCGCAGGATTGTGAGAAAAACAATTCAAAACCCACGTTTGACTGCACGATCCCTCCAGAGAGATCTGGCAGACACTGGAGTTGTGGTCCACTATTCCACTATAAAGAGATACTTGTACAAATATGGTCTTCATGGAAGAGTCATCAGAAGAAAACCTCTTCTACGTCCTCACCACAAAAATCAGCGTTTGAACTTTGCAAATGAACATATAGACAAGCCTGATGCATTTTGGAAACAAGTTCTGTGGACCGATGAGGTTAAAATTTAACTTTTTGGCCGGAATGAGCAAAGGTATGTTTGGAGAAGAAGGGGCACAGAATTTAACGAAAAGAACCTCTGTCCAACTGTTAAGCATGAGGGTGGATCAATCATGCTTTGGGGTTGTATTGCAGCCAGTGGCACAGGGGACATCTCACGAGCAGAAGGAAAAATGGATTCAATAAAATTTCAGCAAATTTTGGATGGTAACTTGATGCCATCTGTGAAAAAGCTGAAGTTAAAGAGAGGATGACTTCTACAAATGGATAATGATCCTAAACACACCTCGAAATCCACGGGGGATTACATCAAGAGGCGTAAACTGAAGGTTTTGCCATGGCCTTCACAATCTCCTGACCTCAACATAATTGAAAATCTATGGATAGACCTTAAAAGAGCAGTGCGTGACAGACAGCCCAGAAATCTCAAAGAACTGGAAGACTTTTGTAAGGAAGAATGGGCAAAGATATCTCAAACAAGAATTGAAAGACTCTTGGCTGGCTACAAAAAGTGTTTACAAGCTGTGATACTTGCCAAAGGGGGCATTACAAGATATTAATTCTGAAGGGTGCCCAAACTTTTGCAGACGCCATTTTTTTGTTTTCTGTTATTTTGAAAGTGTAAATGATGGAAATAAAATCTAACTTTTGTTGACATATTATAAGAATGTCTAATCTGTAATTTGATGCCTTTTGCAGATTTTTCCATCATTCCTTGGCTTCTTTATGCACATTAATACAAATTTTTACCTGGGGTGCCCAAATTTTCGATCCCCACTGTATGCTATATTAAAATGATTTAATGCACCCACTATCTAGGCATATGGTGAAAACAGAAAAAAGAATGCTGCAGCCAATGCTATACTCAATTTATTGATATCCAGTCTAAGAATTGCTAAGCTGCAATATTATAAATGTATGCTTTTGGGTTTACTACCACTTTAAATAGACTATGCTCACCCTCTATGCTTACACTATCCTTCATTTCTCTCATTTAATGATCTCTATACATAAAGTAACAATGATGTACACACAAATAATTAGTTGAAATATATCAAAAGTAGCCATGACAATTGAATTAAGTCCCTACTCATCAAAGGTCACCCCTCACCATAAATCATGGGATAGAATGCAGCATGCTCACACCACTTACACTAAAATGTAAAAAAAGGCAAATTTGATGGATAAATAATGGATGTGGCTTTATTTATTGGTTTATTATAACAATTATAACATTCATTTATTAACTTCTATATTACTTATTCTTTCCATATTATCAAATTTCAAAGTAACTTTACAAAAAGCACAGCCCAGCCGCTACAGCTCGGGCACCACATAAAAGCCACGACAAGGGAGAGGGGTTGGGGAGCTGTCCTTTCTTCTGGAGACTGGCAAAATTCACCTAAGTAACTTTACTAAAAGCACAACCCAGCCCACTATGGCTCGGGCTGAATAATACATTATTTTTCAAATTTAAAATGATTTTTACTCCAACCGACAGAAGTGATGAGAAGCATACCACCTGTCACATAAACCCCAGCCCGCGGTTTTCTCAATGCATGCCTGAAAATTGTTGTTCAGGATATCTAGCCCTATATCTGACAAATGTATGTGTCAGAGGCTCCTCAGGTGACAGATGCACACCGCAGGAGTGTGAATCGCACCGCAGAAGTACGAAGCCCACACTAAGGTTGTGAAGTGCACAGCAAGGTTGTGGACCTATGGCTGACTGCTGCTAATGAGTTCCGGCTTAAATGGAAAGAGGGGCCCCTGGAGCATGGACACTGAAACACAGGGAGCTATTGCATCGGTTTCCCCAAGGCACGAAATCTAAGCGCCAGTGGGTATTCACCAGAGCCTCTGATGGTGAGGATGGATTTGGCTGCAACGGGATCCAGGTTGCGGCCCCCGGGGTCCCCTAGCTCACGCTCGGCTGGCTACAGGTGGAAGAGGGGAAGCAGCAGCACAGAAATAGCAAGAATAGTCAGAAGAATAGCAAATGGTCAGGGCTACAAGCAGACAGGAGAAACCGAGAACAAGCCGAAGACCGAGGTATCAGGCAGGAAGGGATAGTCAGACAAGCCAAAGAACAGTACACATATAAAACTCAGAGCAAACAAAGGAAACAACCACACACAAGCCAAACACGGAAAAACGTTGATCAACAATGCAGCTCTGCACTGCCAGGTGTTATATCCTGTTACCAATTAAGGCCTGGGGCGGAGACCAGCTGAGGACTGGAGAGCTTACTAAAGCACACAGGTGAGGGAGGCTCGGACTTTAACTGGACGCATGCAGCAAAGGTAGGCAACAGATATCTTAAAAACAGTATTAAATTGATATCTTGTTAATGAAGAACCATTACTGTGAATGAGTATCACTAAAGCTTGGTCTCACTAATAAATATTGTTGTAACATATTTACTGGACAACAGTGTAACATATTCACTGGACAAATATCCTTCTTAGGGCAAGAATTTAAACATATCCAGTATCCCTTGCCATATATATCTGTCTTACTCTGTGGAAGAAAAATTTTTAATTAGTTTTCACCAAGCATGATATTGTTAACTTTCATGCCCGTTAGATCATTTTTTGCATTAGCAACTACTTCCGATATGCACAAAGCGCCAAAGAAAGTTTCGAAAAAACTGGTTTAAACAATAATGCCTCAAATGCAGAGAAACAAACCCATTGAGTGATATTGTATAGCCCGTTCAAAATTTCCGTAGAAATCGGAGAGCGCTTATGTTAAAATTTGATTTTATTGTAGCCTTTCATAGCTTGTTGGACCGAAAAGAAACTTAAACAATGAGGTAAACCATGAAGTCTAAGAAAAAAGCAAATCCCCGACAAAATTTTATTAATATGAGACCAAGAATAGTTTATTTTCCATTAACACTTTAAGGAATAACAATACTCCTTGTTCAAAAACGGAACCAACATATAAATTACTATCACCCAAAAAGGAATTCCACATCTTCCATGACGCAACATAACTCATCCATGTGGATTTAGCTAATGAATGCTGTATGTATTCGAAAACTAAATCAGATCCATAGATGGCGAGGAAATTGAACTCCTTGTAAATCTACTTCTGGCATCAGCTGATAGTACCAGTCCTTCTGGAAGCAAGAAAGAGAGTCTGCCAAACAATTCATTTTGCCTGGAATAAAACGTGCTTTGATCCACACATTACGTGATAAACTTTTAAAAACCAAATATTTTAATAATTTATTCACTGGTGGGGATATTGTAGAAAGACAATTGATTGCAAATATCACTCCTTTGAAGTCAGAACTTACAAACAAACGTCTGTTCCGGAAATAAGTTCCCCAAATTTCAACTGCTACTAAAATTGCAAATAATTCCAACAATACTATGTTTTTACATAGACCTAGACCCCTCCATTTTTCGGGCCACTGCTCTGCACACCAATGTGTCCTCCAAATTGCTGAAAAACCAATGGATCCTGCAGCATCTGTAAACAACTCAAATGCTTCATCAGTTATGAATTCATATTGCCACATAGTTCTCCCATTGAAGTTCTCTAAATCAGCACCAGCCTCTCTCTTAGTTACCCACTCCAAAAATCTTGAGAAGACTTCAAAATAAAAACATGCTAATGAACATCCCATGGGTAGACATTTATCTATATAATACTTTCCTTTGAAATAAATTCATAATGAACTGAAACAATCTGGGTGAATTGGTAATAGTCTAAAATCGCCATTAACGCTCCTTCACCCAACAATCTAAGTTTCTCCACTGCAGCATCAAATGGAACATAAGAGACTGATGCTTGCATTGGGTCAATCTGATCATTTAACGTATTCCCATATGGAACTGATAAATGATGAATTAATCTATAAGATCGGGGTTCTTTTTTAGGAATTATCCCCAGCGGAGAAATTTTAAAATTTATAAAAGTAGGCTGATCGAAGGGACCCGCCATTCTACCTTCTGCTATCTCCTTTACCAATTTATTCTCAACCACCGAAGAGAGATTATTTGCCGATGGTAAATTTGGTACCTCTGCACATCCAACACCAGTGAATTGTGGAAGCCTAAATCCTTTAGAAAATCCCTCAATTAAAATTGTTGCTTTCTACAGTTCTGGGTAGAGTTTGAGCCATGGTACCATGTTTTCCAGAATCACTGGTGTTCTGACTTTTTCCAATAAATTGTCTGTTTTGTTGCTGGGGAGGTGTTGATAATTTACGAAAACACTTTACTACAGGGTGTGAACCCAAGCAAAAAGCGTATTCATGTCTATATCTGCATGACTGTAGCCACTTGCACTGGCTTTCATTAAACATAAAACACACACCTCTTTTATAGGCTGTGGAGTACGAATCTATAGAGGAGAACACAGAAGAACTATTATTTGAACGAGAGACTGTAGGGCTTTGGGGAAGGAATAGATTGAGCCATAACCCAACATCCTTTATTTCAATTAATTTAACCACTTCAGCCCCGGAAGAATTTCCCATGTTAGGACCAGAGCACTTTTTGCGATTCGGCACTACGTCGCTTTAACTGACAATTGCGCGGTCGTGCAATGTTGTACCCAAACAAAATTTGTGTCCTTTTTTTCCCACAAATGGAGCTTTCTTTTGGTGGTATTTGATCACCGCTGCGTCATTTCTGATCGCCGCTATAAACAAAGGAAGATCGACAATTTTGCAAAAAAAACAATATTTCTTACTTTTTGCTAAAATTCAAATCCAAAAAAAAATATTAAAATTTTTTTTTCATCAGTTTTGGCCGATTTATATTCTTCCTCATATTTTTGGTAAAAGAAATCATAATCAGCGTTTATTGATTAGTTTGCGTAAAAGTGGCCCCGTTTACGGATGATGAGAATTAATTTCTGGGGTTTTTATTTATTTTATTTTTTTTACTAGTAATGGCGGTGATCTGCGATTTTTAGCGGTACTGCGATATTACAGCAGACGTGTCGGACATTTTTGACACTTTTTTGGGACCAGTGACATTTATACAGCGATCAGAAATTTAAATGTCCACTGATTACTGTGTAAATGTCATTGGCAATGAAGGGGTTAACCTGCAGGGGGAGATCTAGGGGTTAACTGTGTTCCCTGGGCGTGTTCTAACTGTGGGGGGGCTGGGCTAACATGGACATAGGAGATCTAACTGATCCCAGTGACAGGGATCAGTAGATTTCCTATGTCCCCATTGAAAGAGCCGGGAACCGCTGTGTTTACATCAGCGGTTCCCAGCTCTTTGGCTGTAGCAGCTCATCGCGGCTCGCTGTCGGACATCGGGTCCACCCAAGCCGGGGGCACACTCCTCCGGAGTGTGTTGGGCATGAGAGCGCGCCAGCGGCGGCGCGCGATTGCCCCCTAGCTGCACCTGCGCAAATCGCTGCCTTTTTACGGTGATTGGCGCTCAGCGTCCACACTGCCACTGTAAATATACAGCGCACGGTGTGGAACCGGTTAAAGAAGAATGAATGCTTAATTTCTGTCTAAATGTTTCATCATATTGAAACCAAGCAAATCCACCAAAACTACGATAAGCTTCCAATATAATGTCTACATGTTGGAATAAACCAGGACTTTTTTCTGGAAAGCACTCACATAACACGCTGGAATAAATGGAAAATTGATTTATTAATTGGTCTCCTTTCTTTTGTTTTCTCATTTTCCTTATCTGTCTTATGAATGAAATCTTTCGAAAACGGCAACAATGATAATAGCTCAATATAATCTCCTTTCCAGATTTTTTCTTTTACACCTTGAGATAAATGAAAACCCAGTGGGGAAATTATACATGGCATTACTTCCATACCATAACAGGCTGGTACACCTAAAACATTATTCCCAGCAACTCTTGAAGAACCTGCGAATAAACTTAGTTCAGAATTAACATTGCTGTTAACATTAATATTTTCAAAAATTGCCGTTCTATCTATATTATCAGCATTTGAAGACCATACAAATGAAGCTGAATTCTTATTAGTAGTGTCCTCCCCTGCTACAGGATTAGAAACCCCCACACCAGCTATTATCTTTGACAAAGTAGAGGCTAATTACGTCAATAACTGTCTAGTAGAGGACTTACCCTGTTTTATGTCATTCTGACTTGCTGTTACGACTGTTTGGGATGCTCTGTTCTACTGCACTTTTATGATCCCTACCCGGACTCCTGCTCCTTCTAAATGAAACCTCCCCATCTAGCTGCGGTGACCCGTCAGCTATTTCTCTGCTGACAGCCTTTGACAACTTACTGCCTTTTGTGTTACCGCTGAGCGGTCGGCTCCTCCCACCGCACCACCCTTTGTCTGCCTTGCTGTATCTGGAACCTCCCTTCTCCTTGTCTGAGGTAATTCTAGCAGGGTCATCTGCCATAGTTCTGAGAGGACGGGCTATAGCTACGGCGCTGAATGCCCCTTCTCTTCCCGAGTCAAAGCATGCCTGCCCCGCCTCTACTGACGTTCGCCTCTTGTCGGCTATCTTCTGGGATATCCGCTGATGCCACTTCCCCTTCTTCCATTCTTGCTTCCTCCCTGGGCTGGCACCGCTCTGGACAGCCTCGCAATGTGCCTTCTCCCACGTCCGCTTGTCCTGTCTCCTCCAGCACCGCACTACCCGAAGGTAAGGAGATGCATCTTCTAAGCCAGTCCTCGTCTTCTGCTCCAGCCCACTCTAAAAGCTGCCGGAGCAATGTCTTCATGCCGCCAGAAGTGTTCCGGACTCCATGAGTATTATAGCTTGTTTCACAGAGCTGTCCTCTTGAATTTTCTCTGGCGGCTGGTAAAATTCACCTTTTTTACCCCCTTTTTATAGGGGTCCCACGAGTTCCAAAACCTTCCATTGTGACATGTGACCCAATTTAGCCAATCCTCAACCATTCTTTTCTACATTCTGGAATGTTCCCTAACCTCTGTCTAGCTGGCCAATGAAAACACTCCCTGCTATTCCTTCTAAAAATTGACTTTGGGGGAGCTAGAAACGGCCGCTGCCTCAAATCCCATGAGGAAAGAGGGAGCCTTGAAACTGGTTTTCCCCCCTTTCCAATACATTTCAAATACCATTGCATTGTGGAACACACCCTGAGTGCAATTCTCTGCTGTTCCACATCTGCCCAGAAGTGCTTTCAAGTAGGCATTTTGCACATTAAAGCGGAAGTTAGTTGTATCTGAGCCCCACAAGTGCTATATTATTCATTTTTAATTTTCACAGAAAACGTCCCCATCCATGTGTCCATGCTTTATTTTGTTGAGAAATTGCTTTGAAAACACCCCCTAGCATTTCTAGCAGCAGGCATCTTCAGTATGGTCAGATGATTCATGTAGCATTACTTTCTGGAATCTATCTGTCCTTAGCTCAGACATGCAGGTAGGAGGGTGTGTTTAGTTGAGAAATCCCCTCCGGATGAAAGAAAAAAAAAATGCCCATGAAGACTCCTGGGAAGGATGACATAATTTTGGCTTAGGCAAGAAACCAGGAAGCAACTGGTGTGTGGGGCCTCCGCTGTACCTCTCCATACTTACCAATGCCCAGAAACCAGGTGGGGCCACGTTCATTCGATAGTCAACAATAAAGCTGAACCCTGGCTTAGAGATGAGCAGTGCTCCGTGTGCGGTTGTGTAGCATTCAGAGTTCCTCTGTAAATGTTCTGTCCCATGTCACTACACACCTTGGATGAAAGTTGCATTTCGGAGGGACACACCACTGAGCCTATGCCCTCTTCACTAGTCCAGCATAACTCTGCCACCACACTCCCAGTGACAGAATGGGGTCCCACAATGCACTAGCATGGACCTCCTGTGTGCACATAATTAACTCATTCAGCTCTCCCATACTGTATGGCTGGATACATGGGGTCTCACTAGGGAGGGAGGCAGAGGACCTGTCACCCCAGCCTGTCACTCCTCACTGTCTGGCTGCTATTCATTTTCCATCAATTCATGTTTACCCATTCCAACTACTATCCTGCTATGTTTCTCCTGCTGAGTTACCCCTTTGTAGTGGCTTTTCTCCTGTACCCAGTGTGTGCTCTACAGGCCATATTCTTCTGATATGCCATGTACCACCATGCACCCATTTGAATAACTTCAGACCAGGCTCATAAACAGTTAATTAAACTTTACTTATGTAGCCAATGGCCCCCTTAGGAGTGGCTGGTTAGTGTGGTTCACCTGCTCACAACTGCCCTCAATCACACTCCTGCTGGCATTCGGAGTCAGAAAACAGACTTGCTCTTTGTTTTTGTGGTTTTTATTTGGGAATTGAACTTGGATAGGGATTGGGGTTGTTATGGGATACTCATGAATCAACAGTTTTGTACACAGGACCACTATGTACTCTCTCCAGTTTATACACTCCTCTCCAGCACAGTTCTTTCTTCTCTCACAACTCCTAGTTCCTTCCTCCTGCACAACTCTTGCTTTGCGCTGGTGAGACCTAGAAGGAAATTTACCAGGCCTCCAAACAGTCTTTTTCAGCCTAGCTAGCATGTGTGAGACATGAAGTACATTTACCAGGCCTCCTGCCACCCTTTGTGGGCATGGGGTTGAGGTTCCCCTTTGTGTAGTTAGCTAGTTGGTGCCAGCTAGCCACGATGGACTACATCTCCCAGCCCATCTGCACACTGTCCATGACACCAGGTCCCAGTCTCTTGCTGCACCTCTTCCAGACTGTCTTCCTCCCTGCTTTGTGTATCTCACTCCCCTGGGCTGTGTCACTCACTGTTACTTGCAGTTCCTCCCAGAGATCTCTCTGATAGTATTCTCTCCCGCTGTCATCTTTCCGCTCACCTTTGTGCCTCTCCACCAGGATCCCACTCTCTCCTCCTGGCTGCACCCAAGCTCTCCCCGGCTGAGGTCACCCCCAGACTAGGGGCTCCCTCAAGGCCCAGACAGCCTCCACACTATTACATCTCCATCACTTCCACCAAAACTTCTCCTCCCCCCACTGGGCAGACCACAATATTTAAGGAGGCCTACCCCCTGCCAATCCAGGTTGGGGATTGGTCAGGGCTCCTTAACATACTTCAGAAAGCCTCACCTCTTCCCATCCTCTTTTCCAGAACGTTCTGAAGAAGAGAGGAGGGGTAACCAAGGGGAGTTCCTTCCTTTGGTCTCCATCTCTCCCTGGGGCCACTTCCCTGCTCAGAATCAAAACAATCATGCCTGACTGGAACTAAATTTACCTACTCTAACACCAAAAATCCTCCACACTAGCACCTACCTAATGTAGAGGGTGCTACACTTAGAACTTGTATCAGTACATACAGTCCATACACTTTCAAGTCCCTTACTGACTATTCTTCAACTGCCCATGCATACTTTTACAAGTAAAAGTCCATGATGGTAATATCCTTGGTAGGTAGGTTCCCCTGGAGTGGGTTGATCGAAGGTTGCTCCAGGTTACATCCCCGACTGGCCTAGACCCCCTTCCCTTACCTCCTGCAGTCTTGCTTTCCCTGAGCAGAACCCAAAAAGTCCAGGAAACCAGCAGATCCTAGGTTTAACCCTTCTCACACCTGGGCAGACCATGCTCACTAGCTTCCGAAATACTACCTGTGGGCACCTGCCTATAAACTGAACGATGATAAAAAATAAATAAATAAAACAAGTAAACACTGTATAACTTCATATATTTTTACTAATGCTAGCAGAATATGAATTAAAAATAGTTATTGCTGATTGAGAGAGGCGAAAGCCCACAAAGACGCAGCCAGGTGCATATGACTGGTGCGAAGAACTTGTTCTGTGCAAACCTGTGGGGTTTCCTGAGGTTCCCGGTTGTTCTTTAAGGTTCCCTGCTACCATAGTCTCTGCTGATGTGCCTCAAGGTTCTTTGTGTACTTGATGACAACTGAATTCATAAGAATGAGAACATACTAAGACCATTTATAATTTGGGGTCTTAGGAGCTGGTAAGAGGATAAGGCGTTGATTTAATAAAACTGGATAGTGCGAAATCAGCTTCCAGATTTTATTGTCAAAGCCTAATTGAACAAGCTGAAGTTAGAAGCTGATTGGCTACCATGCACAGCTGCTCCAAATTTTGCACTCTTCAGTTTTAGTAATTTAACCCCTAAGTTTGATATGGAACTCACTGGGATTTATTTCAAATTGACATTTTTCCTCTTTGACTTACTGTGGACCACTGTAAGTTATGTACAATATGCACAGTATGATTTAACAAGAAATTTGTTATGATTATTGTTTGATCACTGAAAGGTATTATTAGGTGTTTAATGAAAAGGTAATACTAATAAGGTGTACATGCTGCCAATATCATGGTATTTATTTATAGGTACAAAATCACATTTTAATGGAATTAATATTTTAAAGATACAGCACAACAATATTTACATTTGAAATTTGTTACACCCTTAGCCAAGACAGCCCATAGATTAGCCACTTAACTACAGCGTTGCATACATTTACTGCTGCAAGGTGGCAGCATAACGTGAATCGCCGTCTATAAACAGTGGTTCACACACGCGCTGCTAGGGGGCTAGCACGCATCGCCAGCAGCGCGCTCTCATGCCCCCCGCAAGCTCCAGGAGTTTGGCCACGGGTCGGTAGGACTCGATGTACGCCGGCAACCCGCGATCGCTTACAATAGCAGAAAAGTGGGGAACCGCCCAGGGGCGTATCATGAAATTAGTGGGCCCGTGTGCAAGCCCACACTGCACCGATAATCCCCAGCTGTCAACCAGGGACAGATCATCCTTACATGCAGTGTTGGTCAGAGCACTGTGGGCCCCCCCACCCCTCAGGGCCCGTGTTCAGTGAACACCCTGCACCCATGGATGATACGCCACTGGAACCGCCAATGTAAACATGGTGGTTCCCCCGCTCTGACAGGGGACATAACACTGATCTACTGCCTTTGTTTTGACAGTTTATTTATAGTGAAGGGTAGGGCCACCCGGTGATGTACGGTGACCCCACCCCTTCTGACATCATGTGATGTCAGAGGGGTGGGTCACTCAATGACATCACCGGGTGGACCCGTCCTTTACTATAAATAAATTGTCAAAACAAAGCGAGCACTGATGGCGGGAGCCCTCCCATGGAGGAGGAGCTGTTGCGGTTTTTTTTCGGGTCCGTCGCGCACCGTGATTGCTGATAGATTACAACGGGGGACACTTTTTTTTTCTTTTTTAATAAAGGCCTTGTCCCTAATTGTCTCCTGTGTTTTTTTTTACACTTTTTGGTGAATTAGTAGGGGTACAATGTACCTGATACTAATTCACATGGGGGGCTGGGATCTGGGTGCCCCCTTATTAAAGGGGGCTTCCAGATTCCGATAAGCCTCCCACCCGCAGACCCCCACAACCACAACCAAGGGTTGTGGGGAAGAGGCTCTTGTCCCCATCAACATGGGGACAAGGTGCTTTGGGGTGGGGTAGCGCAGAGCCCCCCTGCCCCAAAGCACCCATACTGCCTTTGTAGCTCACACATCCCCAAAACATCAGCGATCCACCTCCGTGTTTCACAGGCCTTGTTGACTCCTCTCCAAATGTAGTGCTTATGGCTGTGGCCAAAAGGCTCAATTTTGGTCTCATCACTCCAAATGACTTTGTGCCAGAAGGTTTGAGGCTTGTCTCTGTGCTGTTTGGCATATTGTAAGCAGGATACTTTGTGGCATTTGCGTAGTAATGGCTTTCTTCTGGCAGCTCAACCATGCAGCCCATCTTTCTTCAAGTGCCTCCTTATTGTGTATCTTGAAACAGCCACACCACATGTTTTCAGAGAGTCCTGTATTTCACCTGAAGTTATTTGTGGGTTTTTCTTTGCATCTCAAAAATTTTTCCTGGCAGTTGTAGCTGAAATTTTATAAAGTGCAAATAATTAAACTGCACTCCCACAAAGTAAATACCAGTGGGTTGTGCAAAATAGTAACATATCAAGTTCAAAGAAAATTGGCACTAAAAGTGATTTGTGCAAGAAAGGTTGTCACTAAAAGTGACTTGTGCAAACATGCATCATATAAACCATATAGAAATAAATTAAATCACATAAGTCCATTCAAGTAAAAAAAATCATTTGTGAAAAGTAGAAAAATTTAAAATGGGTGGTAAAAATGTGGCCAAACCGTTTCTAGTAGTGCAGTGCAAGTTCCACAGGATGATAGAAATAGAATAGCCCCCACCTTCACCGTATTCACAGTCTACACACCAAAAGGAGTTGATCTCCATTACAGGGATCAAATGCGCTTTTTAAATGTTTCCAGGAGCGTCATCCACAGCAAAGCCAGGAAAGGAATGGAGGTCAACTCCTTTTGGTGAGTAGGCTGTGAATACGGTGAAGATGGAGGCTATTCTATTTCTATCATCCTGTGGAACTTGCACTGCACTACCAGGAACATAGCACGTTTGCACCTATTAACTGTTTGGCCATATTTTTACCACCCATTTTTAATTTTTATACTTTTTACAAATGATGTTTTTTTACTTGAATAGACTTATGTGATTTGATTTATTCCTATATGGTTTATATGATACATGTTTGCACAAGTCACATTTAATGACAACCTTCCTTGCACAAGTCACTTTTAGTGACAATTTTCTTTGCACTTGATATGTTGCTATTTTACACAACCCATTGGCATTTACTTTGTGGGAAAACGGAGTTGGCAGCGCAAGCATGGGAGTGAGGGTTGGGGGAGCCCAGACAGATTGAGGCTGCAGGCTCTTGGGGGCGGGGAGGAGGGGGGACCCTCGGTTAGTCACCTGGTGGTTGGGCAGGTTGAGGGATGGTCAAGTGACCTGGAGGAACAGAAGGCAATGTTCAACAAGTCTATATGTACAAAGGTATGTACACAAGTCCGTGCGTACAAAATTCCTGGTATAGTCTATTGCTGGGATGGTGGAAATCACTGTGGCACTGGTAGGCTGCACCACTAAGAAGTAACCGGACTCCTGTGGGTAACAAAGAACAAGAAAGGTGCGCCTCTAAGTACAGTAGTGTATAAAACAAATTTATTAAACAAGATTAAAACTACTCACAATGGTAGTGTGCAGGTGCGCATTGCAGTGTCAGCCACTGCTGGCTATAGTTGTCCTTGGTCTGTCAGGAATGGCTGCTGGGATGAGGTCCTGGTCTGCCTGGCGGTGGTGGAAACGGCCGTTTCCAGCTGCCCATTGGACGAAGAGGACCACCTGCATCTGCCCTGCACGGACCGAACGAACGCCCGAACGGTCGTTCACGCCAAAATCCACCGGAGCCAGAGGAGGAGACGCCGGGAACCACCGACGCCGCCCCCCCCC
>BLSH010096829.1:12698-36634 GCA_018402905.1 Glandirana rugosa | reverse complement strand
CAAGAACCCCCCCCCCCCCCCAAAAAAAAGTAATGCTCTATTACTGATTACAGAGCTGGATTTGTTTGCATCTTTTATTTCTACTTAGAGTTCAGCTTTACATACACATATTTAAAAGACACTGATATGCTTTGCATATTTGCAGTTCAGCTGGCTTAAAGCCTAAAATTAGCTAAAAATCAAACAGAAGAATCATTACAAGGGACATAACTTACAGATCGGATGATGTCTTCCTTGTCCTGATTGCTCTCCTTTCCATATAAACCTTCATCTGTTCATTCATCATCCACTCTCCATTATAAATCAGACACTTTTTATAATAAGATAAGAACTTCATATTAACCTGTTGATAGCAGTGTCACATATTTGAAGTGTCAGGATGGTAGGCCTTCTCCTGGAGTCTATGCTTGAAGCGTGCCATATAGCATACTCCAAGCATGGAGACAACAACTTCTGGTCTTGCATTAACTGTCTGCTATGTGTGAAGCTGGAAGCGCTCAACTCAACTTATGTTTCCATCTTCAGAGCTGCTCAAATGCTGGATGCACAGCAGATCAAGCACAGTGCTGCACTTGATTGGCTGGAGCAGAGAGCAGGGAAGACATTAGGGCTCTAAGAGACCATTGATGTCTCCATAAAGAATACCTATCACCACCTGACCAATGCTATTGCATAGGGGGTTGTTAGGCCCTTGTTATGGTAATAAAGCTGAATGAAATAAATGTAAAAAAATAAAAATATATTAAAATAAATTTTACATTTTTTAAATTGACCCATTGCCCTGTGTACGCTTGTGTAGCACCCCCTACTTAGGTAGGAGCTAGTGAGTGTTTTTTTGTGAGGTGAGGAAAATTTAGTCAGGCCTGACTGAGTGCAGGCCTGGTTGTTTTTGTTTCTGGGCTGGGAGAGGACTGGGTGATTCACAAATGAGGTCACCATGACCTACCACTTCTTTCCAGAAGCTGGTAGATTGTCCTGGACAGAGAGCTGGCAGGGAGGTGTAGCCGACTGGGGTGTTCTAAGGAGCCCTGACCAATCCCCAATCTGGATTGGCAGGGGGCAGGCCTCCTTAAATACCCAGGGTCAGCCCAGTCTGAGAGGAGAGTGTTCGGGTGGAAGAGCTGGAATGTAGCTGAGGTTGCAGAGGCCTCACAGGGAGCCCCCAGTCTGGGGGGTGACCTTGAGGCCAAGGAGCTCAAGGAGTGGAAGGCGTTCCTCGAACAAACCCCAGAGGAATCCTAACCAGGGAGCAGGAGAGCAACAGACAGTGCTACTGGAGAAGCTCAGTAAGGAGTTCACTGGTGGTCGGTGAGCGACACACACCCTGGAAAGCTGTAGAGGCGGAGCAAAATGAGGGTGAGAGACAATCTGAAAGGATGCAGAAGTCAGTGTGGGACTGTGGTGTTACCGTGGTAGTGGTGAAGTCCGTCACAGCTGAAGTTGCTGGTAGTTCCTGGATGTAGAGGATGGGCTGGGGGTAGTAGTCCATCAAGCCGGCTAGCACAGTAGGAATTTTTATTCTACACTTTGGGGCCAGCTGTCCCTGCCTGTAATGGGTGGTTCAGAGGTCCTGCTCACACTATAGCAGGCCTTACCATGTGCTAGCTAGCAGTGGTGGCTGGTGACATTTTAGGATGAGGTTGTCAGACCCTGCCCTTCCTTTTGGCCCCTCCCACTTCTCATAAGCCTCACTCCTTATAGATTCCACCCATCGTGTTAGGAGTATACAGCCCAGCATCACTAGATAGGGTATGCATCTACGCCAGATAGGAGTATATAGAACATCACCAGATAGGGGTATATATAGCATCACCAGAGGGGTATATACAGCATCACCAGAGGAGTATATAGCATCACCAGAGGAGTATACACACCATCACCAGAGGAGCATATACAGCTTGACCAGAGATGTATATACAACATCACCAGAAGAGTACATAGCATCACCAGAGGGTTATATACAGGCATCACCAGAGGGTTATATACAGGCATCAGCAGAGGAGTATATATAGGCATCACCAGAGGGGTATATATAGGCATCAGCAGAGGGGTCTATACAGGCATCAGCAGAGGGGTAAATACAGGCATCAACAGAGGGTATATACAGGCATCACCAGAGGGGTATATATAGGCATCAGCAGAGGGGTATATACAGGATCCTATACCACCATTAAACCAGGGGAAATTTCTGACCACTTGCAACTTACATTATAAATCAGAAGGTCACAGGTAGACGATCACTTAGAAATAAGATTTTAGCATCAAGCTGTGAGGGAAGGGTCTGTCCAGCCAGGCCTCCAGGAGGGTGCAGAGTGGAGGGGTGGCTCACAGGCTGCATACAGTGCAGTGTGCACTGCAGACAGACATATACACAGCATGGAGAGAGAGTGACATGACCACCGCTGGTGGGTTTACATACCGTTAGTAATAACTGACCGCTGTTGTTCAGCACAGGGACACACGACACAGGCCAAAATCAGCAGATGCAGTACCAGTCACCATCCGTCTTAGTCCTCTGCTCTAATCCACCCACAGTGAGAGCTGGGAAACCGGAAGTGGTGCAGTGTTGCGAAAAGCCCCCCCCCCCCGACTCCTCTGGTCACGGACAATAATATAAATGAACAGAGCAACTGGTGAATGACAGTAGAGTAGGGAGTGTTCGGGCGCATCATTTGCGCCCCGAACATGCCCTAAACATGGGAAAAATCGGCTTTCCAGCTTGCAATCAGCTGATTGCAAGCTGGGAAACTTCCCATAGACTGCTGTGTGTTTGGCGCCCGGACACCTACATATTTTTGGTAAATAAAATTGCAATAAGTGTTTATTGATTGGTTTGCGCAAAAGTTATCGCGTCTACAAACTATGAGAATTGATTTATGTTGCTTTTATTATTTTTTTTTTTTACTGGTAATGGCGGCGATCTGCGATTTTTATCGGGACTGCGATATTGCGGCGGAAATATCGGACAATTTTGACACTTTCTTGGGACCACTGACATTTATACAGTGATCAGAACTAAAAATAGACACTGATTACTGTATAAATGTCACTGGCAGGGAAGGGGTTAACACTAAGGGGGCGATCAAGGTGTTAAATGTGTTCCTTCACTGTGTTCTAACTGTGTGGGGGCTGGGCTGGCAGGGGCATGACAGATCTAACTGATCACGATGACCGGGATCAGTAGATCACTGTCATGCCGCCTGACAGAACGGGGAACCTCAGTGCTTACATTGGCGGTTCCCCCTTACATAGTTACAAAAAGACACAAGTCCATCTAGTTCAACCAAAAAAAAAAAGAAATAGGCGATCACAGTTCGCCGGCAGACATCGAGTCCACCCGACCCGCTGGCACACGCACGCAGCATGCATGAGAGCGTGCGCCCACTCGCTAGCTGCACCTGCGTGAATCAACGTTTATATACGGTGATTCACGCTACGCTGCCACTTTGCAGCAGTAAAAGTATGCGAGTTGGTCGGGAAGTGGTTAAAGTGACATTTTTTTTTAATGTTTGAGGTCTAGTAAATTTCCTTCTAGGTCTCACCAGGAGAAATAAGAGAAATGCAGGTGAGAGGAACAAGGAGCGTTCTGGAATACAAGAGAAGTGCAGGTGAGAGGAAAAATGAGTAACCGTACAGCAAGTTATATGCTGGAGTGAAGAAGGAGGAATGTATAAACAGAGGTGTATATAGAGGTCCCATGTAAATTTAACTAATTCTTTGGTTATCCCACAACATCCCAACTCCCATCCAAGTTCAATTTCCCTAAAAAAACAAAACTAAATGAAGTACTGGTTTGTTCTGTGATTCTGAAAGCGGTATGGATGTAATTGAGGGCAGTGTGAACAGGTGGACCACAGCAACCAGCCACCCCTAAGGGGGGCCTTGGCTACAAATTTGCAAATGCAAATACAGGGTGTATGTAATCAGCAATTGTGCTACACATGTACTGTATATCGCTATGAACATCAAAGTGAAAGCAATAATTCTGGTGCCATCGCTTAATGTTTACAAATTATGAGCAGTAAAGGCTTTTACCTATTGGTAATTTCAGATATCATCATTTTTAATCATTTTGTGGGTGCATGGAGTTTTGAGGCCTGACATATTTTGTATCTTGCATTTGTTGCATATTGTGTGCAATAAAATTGCATGTGTGTGCAATAAAATTATTTATTTTTTTCCTAAAAAAAAATAGATTTAATAAACAGTTGCGCAAATTTCACTCAAAATAATAAATGCAACATAAAAGATGACTTTTATTTTACACCGTCACTGCGTTTAGAAAGCATATAATGTTCTGGGGATTTAAATAATTTAATAGTCAAACACGCAGATTTTAACATGTGTGCAAAAAATGTAAAGAATGCTGTAGAGGAGAAGTGGTTAAGCCATGTGAAAATTCACTTTGCAATTTGTGAGCATGCTGTACTTCTTTAATAAATCAACCCAAGTGTGTATTTCTTTTATTTATTTTGCCCTGACTTGTGCCGTTATGTACACACCAGTAATAAAGGCTCATTTCCTTGCAGTTCAGGGTCATTCTGATGGCCCTCCCACGAGCCAGTTTGAAGGTGATCTCTGCTGTAGTCATCTCTGCTTTAGACATTACACTTACTGCTGCTGATTTGCTCTAAGCAAATCCAAATAATACACTCAAGGGATAATGACTATTCTACACATACCTTAAAATGGACCTGAACTCAAAAAGTGAAGATTTGCTATGTTATAAGGAACATTTAGGCCTTGTTTTTTTAGGGGCCCTAGTTGGCAGTTGCTGTGTGCAGGTAGCTTATTCAAGCCTATTAGGACACAGCAGCTGCAAGGACACAGCCGCTCATCCTAATGTGTAAGTGTCTGTGGGTGCACGGCTCTAAACTTACACTGTCTGCATTTGGGGCCACCCACCTGCACCCATGCGCTTGTCACATTAGGATGAGTGACTGTGTCTGTGCAGCCATTGCATCCTATTAGACTAGAATTGGATGCCTGCATGCAGCACCTGCAGGCTAGGGACTCATTAAAAAAATAAATGCACTTCCTGGTATGCGAGTGTGCCTAGGCACTCCTTTGCCTGCAGGAGCGGTTGTGTGGCTAACATAAGTTAGTTGGGTGTTATGGAAGAAAGTCCATATCCTTTAGAAACAGGGCTGACCAGGAATAAGGGTAGTGTAACTGGATTGAGTTGTGTGAAGGCACAGGGCTAAGGAGAGATACTTAGAGGTATCGGTACCCCAACATTTACCAAGGAACACTGGAAGCTTAAGCCCCAGAGTGGGAGGTGACAGTCTAGAATCCAATGAGACACAGGGGTCTTGTGGAGACATGGAGTAACAGCAGGAACTGATATGATGATGATTTGAGGATGACATGAGGTAATATCAGATATTGGGAAAATAGGATACTCTAAGGTTTTGTGAGAAATAGGTCCCAGAGTGTCTACACATTAAACTGAAAGTGAAATCCCTAAAGATCAAGGAATAGCATCTAAGGAGCTGTCTGGTACTTGCCAGAACACCCCTCAAGGGGTGATGGATTTTGCTGCCGGACAGCTCCTAGGTTCTGTTCAATGACAAAAAGTGAGGGGTACAGTAGAAACAACAGGGCCACTGAGTGCAAAAAGTCTCTAGGTGCATTGTGGAGCAGGGAGCACAGGAACACAGAGTGAGGGTTTCTGGGAGCATTGGGGGCTGTGATCACAGGAACATAGGAGTAAGGCCCCTTTCACACATACGGACCGTTTGTCCATTTTTCATCCATCCGTTGACGGATGAATAAAGGACATCAATGCAACTCTATGAAAAAACGGATGACAACTGATGATCATACATTTGCATCCGTTTTCATCCGCTTCCGTCAGCATCCGTTTTTTTGAGCGGATGAAAGTCCTATTTTTCATCCATCAAAAAAACGGATCGGACGAAAAACGGATGTAAACGGACGAACAGTCAGTTTTTCATCTGTTTTTGCATTGGTAGTGGATTTTAAAAAAAACTGATGAAAAACGGATGACCACGGATGAAAAAATGGATGAAAAACTGATGAATACTTCATCCGCTTTGATATGACAGAACCGATGAACTGATGGATGGTCCGTATGTGTGAAAGTACCCTAAATGTCTCTGGAAACACTGGGCTGCTGTGATCACAGGAACACAATAATGGGAGCAATGGGGTGCAGGACTTTCTTTTTAAATTCATGTATCGATTGTCATTCTGAGAGGGGCGTTCTAGCATCTCTAAAGTCCCAATATGTTTTGGTATTATGCTGTTGACTTTTTGGTAGCCTGACCTAAGTGCCCCTAACACTTAAAGTTGAACTTCATGGACTATTAACATTAATTTATACTCTACTGTATATACAGGGTGGGCCATGTATATGGATACACCTTAATAAAATGGGAATGGTTGGTGATATTAACTTCCTGTTTGTGGCACATTAGTATATGTGAGGAGGGAAACTTTTCAAGATGGGTGGTGACCATGACAGCCATTTTGAAGGTGGCCATTTTGAATCCAACTTTTGTTTTTTCAATAGGAAGAGGGTCATGTGACACATCAAACTTATTGGGAATTTCACAAGAAAAACAATGGTGCTTGGTTTTAACGTAACGTTATTCTTTCATGAGTTATTTACAAGTTTCTGACCACTTATAAAATGTGTTTAATGTGCTGCCCATTGTGTTGGATTGTCAATGCAACCCTCTTCTCCCACTCTTCACACACTGATAGCAAAACCGCAGGAGAAATGCTAGCACAGGCTTCCAGTATCCGTAGTTTCAGGTGCTGCACATCTCGTATCTTCACAGCATAGACAATTGCCTTCAGATGACCCCAAAGATAAAAGTCTAAGGGGGTCAGATCGGGAGACCTTGGGGGCCATTCAACTGGCCCACGACGACCAATCCACTTTCCAGGAAACTGTTCATCTAGGAATGCTCGGACCTGACACCCATAATGTGGTGGTGCACCATCTTGCTGGAACTATGATGTCGGTGATAGGGAATTGCTGGCCATAAAGTCGGCTTTGGAGGAATGGCGGTACCTCCTGGAAGGAGCAGCTCACCCGGTATTGGTTTTTACTGACCATAAAAACCATAAAAAAAACATATGCTGTGAAGATACGAGATGTGCAGCACAATGGGCAGCACATTGAACACATTTTATAAGTGGTCAGAAACTTGTAAATAACTCATGAAAGAATAAAGTAAAAACCAAGCACACCGTTGTTTTTCTTGTGAAATTCCCAATAAGTTTAATGTGTCACATGACCCTCTTCCTATTGAAAAAACAAAAGTTGGATTCAAAATGGCCGACTTCAAAATGGCCGCCATGGTCACCACCCATCTTGAAAAGTTTCATATACTAATGTGCCACAAACAGGAAGTTAATATCACCAACCATTCCCATTTTATTAAGGTGTATCCATATAAATGGCCCACCCTGTATATTCCGCAGTGGTCACAAAGGTTAAAAATCCACTATGTAATCACCAAATGCTTTTACAAACCACCTGTATAGTAAAGGTTGGATGAAGTGCTGACTCTCCCCCTACCTCTGAAGTACAGAACAGGGGGTCTTTGTATGCTTGTCTGATTCATGAAGAAGCTTCCACTGTGACATTTCCGCAAAGGCCGCTAAGCTCTTTGCTTGAGGGCATTTTAAAATCTATCAATCAAATGTCTGCCAAACAGCTCTTGCAGCTTTTCCTGCTTACATTCAAGGACATATTTAGATCACTCTGCACACACAACTCTGCATGCTATATACAGGTACGTCAATCTTTGACATAAACAAAAGGATCTAATAATATTTCACACAGTGGTATATATAAAAAAACAGTATGATCAAAGTGGATGGCAGGACAATATAAAGATTAATCAACTTTTTCTGAGCAGCCTAAATTGGTGGCTCATCATAATGTGAAAATTATAAATAAAGGCTCTGGCATTTGATAGTTAAATGACAAGAGGTCAGACTTGACTCCCAACTCAAACCAAACCAAACCAAACTTTTTTTTTTTAAGTTTTGGACAGAGAATGTAAAGGGACAGAACCTTCCAATGAGAAGGTTTCCCCTCAGTTAAGATGGCCATACATTTTATAATTTCTTGTTCAATTTCCTTTAGATTTACCTTTAACTATGTCATGCAAGGGTCTGCCTAATTCTGCCTAATTGCATTCAAATTGAAAGTGTTTAGGTTTTACCTCAGATTATGTGTAAAATTGTATAACGTATGGCCAGCATAAGCGTGACCCGACCTAAAAGGTTTTTAAGGTAACAATGGTGCATATGATGCCTGCAAGTGTTTGTGCTGGACTTCAGGTTGGTTCCTTTGTCCTTGACAAAGCCCCCCTCCCATTTGCCCTTCCAGGGCTACTGGAAAGTAACTGAGGGGAAACCTTCTCATTGGAAGGTTTTGTCCTTTGCGCTCTCTGTCCAAGACTTAAAAAAATGTTTGGTTTGAGTTGGGAGTCAAATCTGACCTCTTGTCATTCAATTATCAAATGCCAGAGCCGCTGCTGTCCCCTGCCATGTAAGAATTGAATGGCAAGTTGGGGCTTAGCAATAAATGGTGTGGGGCTAAATCTTGACTTGGAAAAAGTGGAAGACCCTATCTCTAGGTCTTGGGCCTAGGATCCAAACATGTTCCATGTAATAAAGGGTTAGACTTTATTACTTAAAAGTTCCTATGTTTAACTTCCCAGATATGTGGGTAGCGTACAATAATTTCAGTCAACTTGAGAGTATAATAATAAAAGGAATTTACTTAGCTTGGTTTAAAAAGGTATTACAGATAATAAGAATAGATAAATACAGTATGTTCAACCCAGGGGAGTTCCTAACTTCTTCATTTGAAGTTCCTGGAGGCGATAGTCTTTGATTCATACTTCTATTCTGAATCAAACTTCACTAGCCCTTGGTCTTCCGGTCATATACAGTATATAGCAGGCCAAAAACGAATTAAAGCTAGTTTGAGCCACACCGTGGAATAGAAAGGTCAGAGGTTCCCAACTTCCCACAGAATAATGAGACCATATATTTCAGTATACAATAAACATCTTATACAGTATATATAAATAGCAGTTTCTTGTAATTCAATAACTATAATATGATCAGAGATAGAGTGAAGCCTTCAGGGTTGACGCAGAAGGATTTTAGGTTCTCCTTCCTTACCACTTTTTCCCATCAACACTATGACATTAAAAGAACCATTGGAGTGTACTGAGGAATGACAAAATGTTGGGTCCACAACTTCCTGAACATCCCAAGGTGATCTTCAGAGGGATATCCCCCTAAGACTCCAAGTGGCTCCCAATATCCTGAATGCGCCTCACAGGGTTCCTTTTTTTCAGAAGTTAAAAGGTATTTTTCCTTGTCGTAAGTGCAAAATTTGTCAGCTAAATAAACTTAGGGATAGGAAGATTTATCAATTTAGTTCAATTGTCACACATAAGACCTATGACATGAAAACATTTATCACTTGTACCTCCCAAAATATGGTCTACGTGCTCACCTGCCCTTGTGGCCTACAGTACGTGGGTCATACTGTGAGGGTCATGAATGTAAGGGTAGGTGAGCATGTGGCTAACATCGTCAAGGGTTTTCCCAAACATTCAGTTTTGCGACACTACCTCGAACATCATAACAGAGATCCAGCGGGCACCTCTATTGTGGCTATTGGTCGATTAACTCCACATTGGAGGGGAACTTTTGTTAGAAGGGAAATTTCCCGGACAGAGACCCGCTGGATCTTTGATCTGAAGAGTTACGTGCTACATGGAATGAACGTAGACTGGGACATCAGCTGCTTCATTAATAATGGATAGTTGTATCCCCTGGTCTTTGCTCAAGTCTTTGGAATGCTGTGTTCTCCCACCTTTTGTATATTCATTTTTAGCGGTAGCTCTGACTGGTGTAGATTTTTTATACTTTCTCTCCACTATTGAGACATCATATGTCTATATTCACTCAGCGTGATTAATAGTGTATTTTGAATTCTGACCACTAGGTGGAGCTTATTAGGTTTTTATGCTTTCTTCACCTGTCACTGCATCTGGTATTAATATTGTCATGGTGATGCCTAAGATATAACCACCTTCTTTGCATATTATGTCAACATTTGATTATGGTTGGTTTTATGTATTTTTATATATGTTTACATTGCGATGATTGCATAGAGACCCGAGGCTTGTAGTGCGTCCCGTGGTGATTCGGATGACTCGCTTCCTGTCTTCTCTCTCTGGACCGTACCAGTAATGACGCAGTGCACTCCAGGACATTGTTTTGATCTAGCAGGCTGATCTCTATTTCCTGCCCGTGGAGCGCACCGGCAGTGACGCGGTGCGCTCCACTCTATATTTCATATCATTATTATCTGGTAAGGAGACTTGCTGGTGCATGCTGGTGCAGTGTGATTCATCCATCTTTCTGCAGACAAGCTGGTGGTGGGATCCTCTCTCTTCTACAGATCTTTTCATGGACTGTTTATATGAATTTTTTTAGTGCTGCAATCCAGTTTTCTGTCTTCAATAACTATTAAATACCTACACTCCACTCCACAAGGACACAAAGATTGACTTCATGAGTAACACAAGTACTTGCAAGCACCACAAGGACCTTGTACATCAGCACTGTTTTATTGTGCAGATGTGTTAGGCCAGGTCAGGTTCACGCTAAAGCTCCTTTCACAAGGGCGGCCAGAGGGTGGAAAACTAGTAGGTTGAGCCATGGTTTTAACTCGTTGGTTTCTACCACTACATCCAGATGAGGCTGTACATGTTGCAACTGTGCTGCTTTGCGTCGTGGCCACAGAAATTTGAATTTGGCTTGCAGAGTTTGACAGGTGGCACAGCCTGTCAAATAAGCTTATTAACCACTTCAGCCCGAAAGGTTTTACCCCGTTGAAGACCAGGCCATTTTTTGCGATACTGCACTGCATTTCTTTAACTGACAATTGTGCGATCGTGCGACGGTGTACCCATATAAAATTGTCGTCCTTTTTTTCCCACAAATAGAGCTTTCTTTTGGTGATATTTAATCTCCTATGCAGGTTTTTTTTCTGCGCTATAAACAAAAAAAGAGAGACAATTTTGAAAATAACAAACAATATTTTTTACTTTCTGCTATAATACATATCCAATAAAATAATTGAAAAAAATCTAATTTCTTCATCAATTTAGGCCAATATGTATTCTGCTACATATTTGTAGTAAAATAAAATCCCAATAAGTGTATATTGATTGGTTTGTGCAAAAGTTATAGCGTCTAGAAACGATGGGATTTTTTTATGGAGTTTTAAATTATTTATTTTTTTTACTAGTAATGGCGTCAATAAGCGATATTTAGCGGGACAGGGACATTGCGATGGACAAATTGGACACCTTACTGACACTTTTGATAGTTTTTTTGGGGACCAGTGACACTAATACAGTGATCAGTGCTAAAAATATGCACTGTTACTGTACTAATGACACCAACAGGGAAGGGGTTAACACCAGGGGCAATCAAAGGGTTAAGTGTGTCCCTAGGGGGTGCTTGGTAACTGTGTGGCGATTGCCCTGACTGGGATAACACAGAGTTCCCATGTTCCTGCTTAGCACAAACACATTGGGGTTGATTTACTAAAGCTGGTGAATGCAAAATCTGGTGCACCTCTGCATAGAAACCAGTCAACTTCCAGGTTTTATTGTCAAAGCTTAATTGAACAAGCTGAAGTTAGAAGCTGATTGGCTGCCATGCACAGCTGCACCAGATTTTGCACTCTCCGGTTTTAGTAAATCAACTCCAATATCTCTATGTTCTCCCCTGTCAGAACGGCAATCTGCCTTGTTTACATAGGTAGATCGCTGTTCTGCCTCTCTGGGGAACAATCACGGATTGGTCAGCAGGCATCGCGTCTGCCAGACCCACTGATTGGCTCCCCCTCTGTCCATGCACACCCCCAGAGGCTACTGCCCAAAGCAACATACAGGCACATCGTTTCATGCAGACAGGCCGCCTTGCCGCAGTAAATGTGCGGAAGGAGGTCCGAAAGTGGTTTAGGTCAACGGGAGTGCACTATGACCATTACTCAAAAGCAGGGCTCACAGTTATAGTACTGTATTTTAATACAAAATCCCCCTTGGGATAAAAAAGCAGACATTCAGGAAAAGATAGGATTGTCTTCTGAACACCTTGGGGTCGTTACTCTACCGCCTTCTGCAGATTGATTTTCAGAGGACAGTAGACAATGCTGCCCATGTGAAAGAGCCCTTAGAATTATCAGTATTGCCACACATCTACTACTCAAATTTGAACATGCGGTGGAAAATAGCAGTTGGAGAATGAAAGTTCAGCCCAGGTTCAGACTTGTGCGATGCAGGAACCAGCACGATTCCAGAGCTGGTTCCTGCATCGCATCCTTCCCACAGGTAGTTCACACTGCCCTCTGCAAACCACTGCGGGTGTCATTACAATGTTAATGACACCCCCAGATCGGTTCACAGATCGCAGTGCGAACTGTGAACTCGCACAGGAATCGGATCGCATGGGTGAGAACACCCATGCGATCCGATTCCAGTGCGGGAAAAAAAAGTCCCTGCACAATTTTCCTACAAATCCAATGCGAGTTCAGCCATACAGCTGTATGGCTGAACTCACGTTGTACAGACATCGCATGTGATCAGCACCGCAGTGCAGGTGCGAATCACATGCGATGTCTGTATTCACACAAGTGTGAACCTAGGCTTAAAGTTGAACTCTGGACACAAAAACTTTATCAGAATAAATTCCTCAAAAGCCACAAACGATATAAATCCCCTTTGTATGCACCAAATGCCTTTGAAAATCCAGATACTACCTTATAAAAGAAGCAGCAACATTGTCACTGTGCTGTACATAGACTGTGTTAAACAGCAAAGCTGTGGGAGTGGCACTCTACAGGCTGCCTGAAGAAAACTACAGGAGGGGGCGGATACAAGACCAGTCACCCCGAACAAGGAGAAAGAGCAGCAGGGACCGGTCTTTATCACAGAAAGTTCCTGCATAGGTGCAAAGTTTCACACTGGATTACTGCACAGATCTGAAATGCACAAAGCATACCAAGATTGAAGTAACAATATAACTGTCCCTTGTATTTAGACAATATGTGCTTAGCTGGGAGCTCGGCTTTATATAGGAACAATGGTTGTGGGGCAATGACAATTATATATATATATATCAATATCAACCCCATGCTGACTATAAGAAGGTCATAACTCTTCCATACTCTAATGATTCTTAAGGAAATAATAATAATAAAAAATAACAAACGTTATACTTACCTGATCTGTACAATGGTTTTGCACAGAGCATCCCTGATCCTCTTCGTTCTGATCTTCTGCCTCCGTCGGCAGTTCTGGCTCCATCCAACCCACCAAGTGCCCCCAATGGCTATCCTATCACTGTGCCATGAGCTAGTGGCTTGAAGTGCTGTTTATTTTTATTGACTGTGAGTATATTTTTTATATTATTTCTTAATAAAGTATACATAATGCATTAGGCCGGTGCACCCTCTGTTGTTGTTCTTTCTTTTGCAGTTTCTTTTCAGACTACCCCAGCCGTTAGAGGGCAGCAATGAGAGCAGTACCACTGAAGGAGTATATCTGTTAAATCATGCCTTAGTCCACCACACTAATGTGCAAGGGGGTATTAAAACATTTTATCTTGCAACCTACAACGGTGTCAAAACCTCATGGTTGTTTCCATCGTCTGATTGGAGACAAGGTTAAAAGTTTTGAAAAAGGGTATTTTTTTTATTCATTCATCCCGTACTAGAATTCTATTTTTTATTATAAGCCCTGAATTTAAGTGCAATTAAATGAATGACATATCTTTCTGTAATTTTGAGGACTTTTATAAGTGTAATACCATGCACAGGATGGAGGTTTTATCACAAATCCTTTTTGATTGTCACCTAATCTGCCCCCAACTATTGGCTGGCATTTTGTTGGCTGACATTTTGAGTTAATCCACAAAAATGAGGTAAGCCACAGAACTGCAGTCTGACATTATAAATAGATGCCATTGATACCTTTGTCCCTGTGGCAGTATGCGATATCCAGGACAAGGAGCCCTATCCAAACTTGTCATCTTCCAAATCCCTTCTAGATTATTCCAGTGACATAATTTTCCTCCTTCCATCAAACTGACATCATATTGCCATTTGTATACGGTAGCAATACCTGCTAAACAATATCTCCAGTGTTCTGGAATTGTAGTATGCTCTTCCATAAACAGAAAGCAACAGGCTCAGGTGTTCACCTACCTTTCTTTAAACCAAAAATGGACAAAAAAGCATATGTGTTTACATAGTAAGGTTACCATCCGTCCCCATTTCTCAAGGACAGTTCCCATTTTGAGGAATTTGTCCTAGGAAAAGGGGGTCCCCAGATTTGTGCCTGGCAGTCAGGCTCCGTAAACTTGTGCACAGGCTCCAACTCGTCACACTGCACCAATTCAAAAATAGCATTGCCGGAGTGTGCGATGCGTGTGCACTCATTAATGCTGTCGTGCATGTGCAGACCACTCAAGTAGGGCTATTTTGGATTGAAGCTTGCACAGTGTGATTAGCTGGAACCAGCACACTGCAAAGATTATACTACTCGACAGCCCCCACATGATTCTGGGTCCTAGGGATAACTGAGACAAGTCGCAATCTGAGAGTAACTGCTGGCCTGAATCCTGAACTCTTAATCCTGACCCCTGCAGGGGATGCGGATGTCATCCCCCCAACGCAGTACGACCCCGGACGGGGCGGGCTGAGCCGCGCCCCCATGCTACTTCGGGAGCATTCCTGCCCCGACACAACGGTCTTACATGTGGGCGGAAGCCTTGTGCCGACGTCTCCCCCCCCCCTTCTAAGGAATACTACACAATGTATAATATGTGAGATTGTTCCACAATGATTCTGATGATGTTACTCAGGTTTTACATAGCTCATAAAGTTTAAAAAGGTGATGGGAGATTTATGTTATGTACCTCTACTTGACATAACCTTCTGTATAAGTGTACACATTGTTGTATTTGGTATTTGGTACCCTGTATCTATTTGAAACTATAACAATTCCTTTGGAAAAATCCTGACCCCTGAACTCTGTGCATTACTTAATCCTGACCCCTGAACTCTGTGCATTACTTAATCTTGACCCTTGAACTCTGTGCGTTACTTAATCCTGACCCCTGAACTTTGTGCATTACTTAATCCTGAACCCCTGAACTCTGTGTATTACTTAATCCTGACACCTGAACTCTGTGCATTACGTAATCCAGACACCTGAACTCTGTGTATTACTTAATCCTGACACCTGAACTCTGTGTATTACTTAATCCTGACCCCTTCATCTTCAACTATGTAATGCAAGGTTCTGCCTGATTGCATACAAATTGAAAGGGTTTCGGTTTGACCTCATATTATATGGTTTTAATAAATCTTAAGTTAACTTAAAGTTGAACAAGAAAAAAATCACGTACCTGTAGGCCATTGGCTTCAAGTGGTTGTACCGAGGAGATGCCTGCAGGTACCATTTTTTAGAGCTGATGGTTGGCTTTCTTGTGATGACAACTGATGCGGCTAAGCGACCCGATCCACCGGGAGACCCGTGCCACCAGCTGGGTGGTTCGCTGGCTGGCCTGAGACGCAAACAAAGTCGGAATCGGCTTTGATCGGGTCTCGGATGTAGTTACCAGTATTACTCGGCAGCCAATGGCACCGATTTAAAAAAAATCCAAAGTATTCAAAAACACCAATGTTTGCGTTTTGAATACTGAAGTACAGAGGAGGGGTTTAGGGTCTTTTAGACCCCAGATCGCTTCATAAAGAGTACCTGTCACTGCCTAATATAGTCACAAAGAATGTTTACATTCCTTGTGACAGCAAAAAAATTATCAGAATTTTTTTTTTAAGGTACAGTGTAAAAATAAAAAAAATAAAAAAAATAAGAAAAAAAATAAGCACTTCAGCCCTGGAAGGATTTACCCACTTCCTGACCAGGCCAATTTTTGCTATATGGCACTGTGTCACTTTAGCTGACAATTGCGCGGTCATACGACGCTGTGCCCAAACAATATATGCACTATAAACAAAAAAGGAGTGACAATTTTGAAAAAAAACATTTTTTTTTTACTTTCTGCTATAATACATCCAAAAAAATATATGAAAAACAAATTTATTCATCAGTTGAGGCCGATATATATTCTTCTACATGTTTTTGGTAAGGCGTATATTCATTGGTTTGCGCAAAAGTTATTGCGTCTACAAACTATGGGAAAGATTTAGGGACTTTTATTTTTTTTATTGTTTTTAGCGGGACTGCGATATTGTGACAGACAAATCTGACCCCAAATTACACTTTTTGGGGACTAGTGGTATTATTACATTGATCAGGGCTATAAAAATGCACTGATCAATGTATAAATGACTCTGGCAGGGAAGGGGTTAACACTAGGGGGCGATCAAGGGGTTAACTGTGTTCCCTGGGTGTGTTCTAATTAGGGATGGGGTTCAAGTTTGGATCGAATGTACGTTCGATCCAAACATCGGGTGTTGGCTTGTTCGGGTAATCCCAAACATTATGGGGCGTTCACGGCAACTTCGCACGCCCCATAATGTTTTAAAATGGTGGCAGAATGCCGTCCGCTGATTGGCCAAAGCATGTACATGATCTGCATGCTTTGGCCAATCAGCCGGCGGCCTCCTATGAGAGCTTTGATTGGTTAAAGCCAATAACTGCACAGCAGTCTCAATCCACACCCCACACTATATAAAGCCACTTGTACAGCAGCTGTATGTAGTGTGTCGGTCGGTGTTGCTTGATAGAGAGAGAGCGTAGGTTCCTGTACACAGGCAGTGTAGATAGCTAGATTGAAAAAAAGTGTTAAAAATAGACAAAAAAAATCTGAAAAAAATAGATAGCTAACTAGATAGATAGTTAGACATCTAAAATCTGTCAGTTAGTGCAGACAGGTTAGTGTAAGGGAAAAAAAAAAATAATATATATATATATATACACACATACATACAGTCTAATATATATATATATATATATATATATATATATATATATATATACACACAGTGTATTGAGTGTGCGCTGTATATCGGTGCATTTGGGGGTGTACGGTATATAGCACACTACTTGGCGTGTTGTCTTCAAATATATACAGTCTAGTGTATACAGATATACATGCAGCGTACTGAGAGTAAACTATATATCGGTGCATTGGGGGGTGTACGGTATATGGTACAGTGTAGTGTGGTGCTAAAAAAACCCAAAACATCATGTCAGGAAGGCCACAAAGGAGAGGCAGATGCTCCCAGCCCACTAAAAGAGGACAATCAGACTCTTCAGTGAAAGGTGGCGGACGTGGTGCATCCACTGCAGGCGGGTCACGCTTGTCCTTTTTTTTCTGCTGTTGGATGTGCTATTGAGCCACAACATGCAGAAGAGTTGGTGGAGTGGATAACAAAGCCGTCCTCATCCTCCTCCTCCTCTGTCACCCAGGCTCGTACAAGTTTGCCTTCCAACGCATCTGGCAAAGCGGCCTATTCCACTGGATCCTTGTTTAAAGTTACGCCTTCTGTAGCCCCACCATCATGCATGGAGGAGTCACCTGAGTTGTTCGACCATAGTGTCGGTTACATACTCATGGAGGATGCGCAGCAGTTTGAAGGCTCCAATGTTGGTTCCCAGGTTCAGGAAGGGAGTAGCGTGAGCCTAGAGACAGGGGGTGCCGCAAAAGTACTAGAAACTAGCAGTCATGTTCCCCCAGCTGCAGCATACTGCCAAGTTTGCACCAGTGATGAGGAGTGAGGAGATGATGAAGACACAGACTGTACTTGGGTGCCTGAGAGAAGAGAGGAGGAAAGTGAGGAGGAGGCGGAGGCCCAACTCCAACAAGGCAGGATATCCTCCAGGGGCCGGCTTAAGGGCAGCCACCCAACTGCCTCCCCGCTGACTTCCAAAGTTTCTTTGGTGTGGGCATTTTTCAGCACATGTGCAGTAGATCGCACCGTTGCCATTTGCCATCTATGTCTGAAGCGGGTCAAGTGTGGCCAGGATTCTAGCCGCTTGGGCACTACTGACTTGACAAGACATATGACGACCAGCCATGCAGTCCGTTGGCAAGAGTACCTGAAGAACCCACACCAGAAAACAAGGCAGACTCCTCCTTGCTCCTCATCTGGCATCTGAACCCCTACTATACCTGCAGTCCTCTCCAAAACCTGCACTGAGAGTAATGAAGCTGTAGCAATGTGTGCCACAACTAGTACTTGCAGCCAGCAATCTGCTAGCAGTACACCACCAGGTGAACTCAGCAGGCAAATATCCCGACCCCAGTTGTTGAACCGTACAAAGAAATACAGTCCCAGCCATCCACATGCTCAGCATCTTAATGCTAGCTTTGCCAAATTGCTAGCACTCGTACTGCTGCCTTTTCAGCTGGTAGACTCTGCCCCCTTTCGTGAATTTGTGGAATGTGCTGTCCCACAGTGGCATGTTCCCAAAAGAGATTTATTTTCAAGTAAGGCCATTCCAGCTCTCTACCGTCATGTGGAAGGCAATGTTTTGGCCTTGTTGAACAGTGCGGTCAGCAGCAGGGTTCATATTACCACTGACTCATGGTCCAGCAGGCACGGTCAGGGACATTACCTTTCCTTCACAGCGCACTGGGTAACTCTGCTGGCAGCTGGGAAGGATGCAGTACAGGGTTCAGTTTTGGAAATAGTTCCGCCACCACGCATCCAAAAAGCTGGTGGTGATTTTTCTGCATCTGCCTCCTCCTCCACCCCCTCCTCTTCTTCTACCTCTGTGGCCTCTTCTGCAGAATAGTCCTCTGAACCTGCAGTGCTCCCTAAGCGTTCAAGGGGCTATGCAAGCAGTCAGGCTAAAAGATGCCAATCGGTGCTTGAGTTAGCCTGGCTTGGGGACAGGAGCCACGCTGGGGAAGAGATTTTATTCAGGTCTGTGGGGGCAGGCTCAGAGGTGGTTGACGCCATGGCAGCTTGAACCAGGAATGGTTGTATGCGACAACGGCACCAACCTTCTTTCTGCCTTTCGACTGGGGCAATTGACACATGTTCCATGCTTGGCACACATCTTGAATTTGGTTGTGCAATGTTTCTTGACCAGGTACCCAGGCTTACCAGATATCCTGAGGCAGGCCAGAAAAGCCTGTGGTCATTTCCGGCGTTCATACGATGCCAGTGCCCGGCTGGCTGACATCCAGCGGGAATTCAACCTGCCCAACAACTGCCTCATTTTTGACATTCCCACCAGGTGGAACTCAACATTGGCAATGCTGCAGTAACTGCACGCACAGCAGAGGGCCATCAATGAGTACCTCTGTGAGCATGGCACCAGGACAGGCTCAGGGGAGCTTGGCTTTTTTTCACCACGTCAGTGGCTAATGACCAAGGATGCATGCACTGTCCTGCACTGTCCTGCTGGTGGATGGTGAGCAGCGACAATGCATGCATCAGTGACACTGTCCCACTAATATTCCTTCTGGAGCACACGCTTCATTGAATCATGGACAGGGCACTTGAGGCAGAACAGAGGGAGGAAGAGGAGAACTTCCTTTCCTCTCAAGGCCCCCTTTATGCAGAGAGCATTCCTGCAGAGCCGCCAAACAAACAGGAGGAGGAGGAGGATTGTGTCAGCATGGATGTGGAATATAATACGCAGCAGTCTTTAAGGGATCATGGCTTTCAGGCCCCAGAAACCCAAGGAGTTGTACGTGGCTGGGAGGAGGGAGTTCCTCATAATGTCATTCTCAGTGACCCAGAGGACACTCATGCCTCCTCAAACTTACGCTGCATGGGCTCTCTGATTCTGAAAAGCCTGCGAAAAGACCCTAGGATTCATGGTATCAAGGAGAGGGATCATTACTGGCTGGTAACCCTTCTTGATCCATTTTACAAGGGTAAAGTTGCAGAACTTATCCTGCCTGCACAGAGGGTGCAGAGAATGAAACATCTTCAGGATACCTTGAAGAAAAGTTTGTGCAATACCTTTCCAGACCCTGGTAGTTTACCATGTCCTGCCGCTGGCCATGGACAACGTTTTTCTGGGGCTTCTGTCTTTCAGAGTGCTGGAGAAGGTGGCCGGCTGAGCGATGTCTTTAAAAAAATTTTCAGTCCTCAGCAGGCCTGTTCTAGCAACCATCGTCAGTTTCTGCATTATATGCTGAGTCTTGAGGATGGACCACTGGCCGGAACTTGCTCAATATGCAATTGAGCTCCTGGCCTGTCCTGCATCCAGCATTCTTTCTGAATGGACATTTAGTGCTGCTGGAGGGTTCATAACTAGAGTTGAGCGAACCCGGACTGTAAAGTTTAGGTTCGTACCGGACTTTGGGGTGTCCGTGTCCCGAACCGGGACATTTGAGAAAAAGTCTGGGTTCCGGTTCGGCATTCGGGTATTTCTCGCACCTTTTCAATAGCTGCAGGGCAGACAATCGGCACGCGTTTCATTCGTTTGCCCTTAGAAGCCATCACCTACTAATGGCATGGCTGTGATTGGCCAGTGCACCATGTGACCCAGACTATTTTTGGCGCCTGTTGAATAGCTGCAGGGCAGCCAATCAACAAACGTTTCACTTGTTTGCCTTAGAAGCCATCACAGCCATGCCTACTAGTGCATCATGTGACCCATCCTCTATATGAGCTGGAATCACATAGTGCTGCATGCCACATGCTCTCAGGCTAGTGTAGGAAGAGGATGCTGCCCCCGCTGTGAGGGATAGGTTAGCATTCTAATATCATCTCATCCTGCATTAGAGACAGGTTCCTGGCGGTGCTGTGAGGCAAAATATTAGCGTTCTAAAACCGTCTGATATTGGAGTAGGTACAGTTTCCTGGTGCTGTGAGGGAAAGATTAGTGTTCTAATATCATCTCATCCTGCATTAGAGACAGGTTCCTGGTGATGCTGTGAGGTGAAAGATTAGCTTTATAAAACCATCTGATACTGGAGTAGGTACAGTTAACTTGTGCTGTGAGGGAAAGATTAGTGTTCTAATATCATCTCATTCTGCATTAGAGACAGGTTCCTGGTGGTGCTGTGAGGGGAAAGATTAGCATTCTAAAACCATCTGATACTGGAGTAGGTACAGTTTCCTGGTGCGGTGAGGGACAGAGTAGTGTTCTAAATTCATCTCATACTGCTATAGGGAGAGGTTCCTGCTGCTGGTGTGAAGGACAGATTAGTGTTCTAAAATCATCTCATACTGCTATAGGGAGAGGTTCCTGCTGCTGGTGTGAAGGACAGATTAGTGTTCTAAAATCATCTCATACTGCTATAGGGAGACGTTCCTGCTGCTGGTGTGAGGGACATATTAGTGTAATAAAATCACCTCATACTGCTTTAGGGAGAGGTTCCTGCTGCTGGTGTGAGGGACAGATTAGTGTTCTAAAATCTCATACTGCTATAGGGAGAGGTTCCTGCTTGTGGTGGGAGAGACAGATTAGTGTTCTAAAATCATCTCATACTGCTATAGGGAGATGTTCCTGCTGCTGGTGTGAGGGACAGATTAGTGTTATAAAATCATCTCATACTGCTATAGGGAGAGGATCCTGCTGCTGGTGTGAGGGGTAGATTAGTGTTCTAAAATTATCTAATACTGCTATTGGGAGAGGTTCCTGCTGCTGGTGTGAAGGACAGATTAGTGTCCTAAAATCATCTCATACTGCTATAGGGAGAGGTTCCTGCTGCTGGTGTGGGGGACAGATTAGTGTTCTAAAATCATCTCCTACTGCTAAAGGGAGAGTTTCCTGCTGCTGGTGTGAGGGAAAGATTAGTGTTCTAAAATCATCTCATACTGCTAAAGGGAGAGGTTCCTGCTGCTGCTGCTGCTGCTGTGATGGACAGATTAGAGTTCTAAAATCATCTCATACTGCTATAGGGAGAGGTTCCTGCTGCTACTACTGGTGTGAGGGACAGATTAGTGTTCTAAAATAATTTCATACTGCTATAGGGAGAGGTTCCTGCTGCTGGTGTGAGGGACAGATTAGTGTTCCAAAATCATCTCATACTGCTATAGGGAGAGGTTCCTGCTGCTCTTGTGAGGTGCTGTGAGGGAAAGATTAGCGTTCTAATATCATCCCATCCTGCATTAGAGACAGGTTCCTGGTGCTGTGAGGGGAAAGATTAGCATTCTAAAACCATCTGATACTGGAGTAGGTACAGTTTCCTGGTGCTGTGAGGGACAGAGTAGTGTTCTAAAATCATCTCATACTGCTATAGGGAGAGGTTCCTGCTGCTGGTGTGAAGGACAGATTAGTGTTCTAAAATCATCTCATACTGCTATAGGGAGAGGTTCCTGCTGCTGGTGTGAGGGACATATTAGTGTAATAAAATCACCTCAGACTGCTATAGGGAGAGGTTCCTGCTGCTGGTGTGAGGGACAGATTAGTGTTATAAAATCATCTCATACTGCTATAGGGAGAGGTTCCTGCTGCTGGTGTGAGGGGCAGATTAGTGTTCTAAAATTATCTAATACTGCTATTGGGATAGGTTCCTTCTGCTGGTGTGAGGGACAGATTAGTGTTCTAAAATCATCTCATACTGCTATAGGGAGAGGTTCCTGCTGCTGGTGTGAGGGACAGATTAGTGTTTCAAAATCATCTCATACTGCTATAGGGAGAGGTTCCTGCTGCTCTTATGAGGGAAAGATTAGTGTTCTAAAATCATCTCATACTGCTATAGGGAGAGGTTCCTGCTGCTGGTGTGAGCGGCAGATTAGTGTTCTAAAATTATCTAATACTGCTATTGGGAGAGGTTCCTGCTGCTGGTGTGAGGGACAGATTAGTGTTCTAAAATCATCTCATACTGCTATAGGGAGAGGTTCCTGCTGCTGGTGTGGGGGACAGATTAGTGTTCTAAAATCATCTCACACTGCTATAGGGAGAGGTTCCTGCTGCTGCTGGTGTGAGGGACAGATTAGTGTTCTAAAATAATCTCATACTGCTATAGGGAGAGGTTCCTGCTGCTGGTGTGAGGGACAGATTAGTGTAATAAAATCACCTCATACTGCTATAGGGAGAGGTTCCTGCTGCTGGTGTGAGGGACAGATTAGTGTTCTAAAATCATCTCATACTGCTATAGGGAGAGGTTCCTGCTGCTGGTGTGAGTGACAGATTAGTGTTATAAAATCATCTCATACTGCTATAGGGAGAGGTTCCTGCTGCTGGTGTGAGGGACAGATTAGTGTTCTAAAATCATCTCGTACTGCTATAGGGAGAGGTTCCTGCTGCTGGTGTGAGGGGCAGATTAGTGTTCTAAAATCATCTCATACTGCTATAGGGAGAAGTTCCTGCTGCTGCTACTGTAAGGGACAGATTAGTGTTCTAAAATTATCTCATACTGCTATAGGGAGAGGTTCCTGCTGCTGCTGGTGTGAGGGACAGATTAGTGTTCTAAAATAATCGCATACTGCTATAGGGAGAGGTTCCTGCTGCTGGTGTGAGGGACAGATTAGTGTTCCAAAATCATCTCATACTGCTATAGGGAGAGGTTCCTGCTGCTCTTGTGAGGCACAGATTAGTGTTCTAAAAGCATCTCATACTGCTATAGGGAGAGGTTCCTGCTGCTGGTGTGGGGGACAGATTAGTGTTCTAAAATCATCTCATACTGCTATAGGGAGAGGTTCCTGCTGCTGGTGTGAGGGACAGATTAGTGTTCTAAAATATATCATACTGGTTTAGGGAGAGGTTCCTGCTGCTGGTGTGAGGGACAGATTAGTGTTCTAAAATCATTTCATACTGGTATAGGGAGAGGTTCCTTCTCTTGCTGTGAGGGACAGATTAGTGTTCTAAAATCATCTCATACTGCTATAGGGAGAGGTTCCTGCTGCTGGTGTGAGGGACAGATTAGTGTTCTAAAATATATCATACTGGTTTAGGGAGAAGGGATATCGTCAT
>BLSH010096829.1:0-10428 GCA_018402905.1 Glandirana rugosa | reverse complement strand
CTAAAATCATCTTCAATGAAGATGATTTTAGAACACTAATATGAGTCCATGCGGCTGAAACAGGCTTTTCCCACACACTGTGAAGATGATTTTAGAACACTAATATGGGTCCATGCGGCTGAAACAGGCTTTTCCCACACACTGTGAAGATGATTTTAGAACACTAATATGGCTCAATGCGGCTGAAACAGGCTTTTCCCACACACTGTGAAGATGATTTTAGAACAGTAATATGGCTCTTTGCGGGTGAAACAGGCTTTTCCCACACACTTTGAAGATGATTTTAGAACACCAATATGGCTTCATGCGGCTGAAACAGGTTTTTCCCACACACTTTGAAGATGGTTTTAGAACACTAATATGGCTTCATGCGGCTGAAACAGGCTTTTCCCACACACCGTGAAGATTATTTTAGAACACTAATATGGCTTCATGCGGCTGAAAAAGGCTTTCCCACACACTTTGAAGATGATTTTAGAACAGTAATATGGCTCTATGCCCCTGCAATAGGCTTTTCCCACACACTTTGAAGATGATTTTAGAACAATAATCTTTCCCTTAAAGCAACAGCTGGAGGCTTTCCCTGTACAACTTGGAGATGATTTTAGAATCTAAAACCTTCTCCTGGTTCTATAGGGAGAAGTTAGTACTGTTGCTTAAAGGGACAGATTATTGTTTCTTGCACAAAATTAAAAAGTGCATATACACAAAACAAAAAAATTCCAAAAATAAAAAAACAGTGTTCTCTACCTCCTCCTCCTCCTCCACCGCCACTTTCACCGCCTCCTCAACCTCCAACTCCACATCCACCTCCATTTTTGGCACTTGTCTGACCCTTACCCCCATTTTCCTTCCTTTTGCAGACCTCTAGGACTTTCCAGGACTTTGTTACAGACATTTTTGTGCCTAAAAGTTCGGGTCCCCATTGATTTCAATGGGGTTCGGGGTCCGGGTCAAAGTTCGGGTCTTTGTCCCGAAGTTCGGCTGATCCTACAGAACCTGAACTTCCAGAGGTTCGATCAGCTCTACAGCTTAGTGTTCTAAAATCATCTCATACTGCTATAGGGAGAGGTTCCTACTGCTGGTGTGAGGGACAGATTAGTGTTCTAAAATCATCTCATACTGCTATAGGGAGAGGTTCCTGCTGCTGCTGCTGGTGTGAGGGACAGATTAGTGTTCTAAAATAATCTCATACTGCTATAGGGAGAGGTTCCTGCTGCTGGTGTGAGGGACAGATTAGTGTTCCAAAATCATCTCATACTGCTATAAGGAGAGGTTCCTGCTGCTGCTGTGAAGGATAGATTATTGTTCTAAAATCATCTCATTCTGCTATAGGGATAGGTTCCTGCTGCTGGTGTGAGGGACAGATTAGTGTTCTAAAATCATATCATACTGGTATAGGGAGAGGTTCCTGCTGCTGGTGGGAGGGACAGATTAGTGTTCTAAAATCATCTCGTACTGCTATAGGGAGAGGTTCCTGCTGCTTCTGTGAGGGATAGATTATTGTTCTAAAATCATCTCATACTGCTATAGGGAGATGTTCCTGCTGCTGCTGTGAGGGATAGATTATTGTTCTAAAATCATCTCATACTGCTATAGGGAGAGGTTCCTGCGGCTGCTGTGAGGGACAGATTAGTGTTCTAAAATCATCTCATACTGCTATAGGGAGAGGTTTCTGCTGCTGCTGTGAGGGACAGATTAGTGTTCTAAAATCATCTCATACTGCTATAGGGAGAGGTTTCTGCTTCTGCTGTGAGGGATAGATTATTGGTCTAAAATCAGCTCATACTGCTATAGGGAGAGGTTCCTGCTGCTGGTGTGAGAGACAGATTAGTGTTCTAAAATCATCTCATACTGCGATAGGGAGAGGTTCCTGCTGCTGGAGTGAGGGACAGATTAGTGTTCTAAAATCATCTCATACTGCTATAGGAAAAGAGGGAGGGAGGGGCAAATTGGGACTTTAAATGAAGTGACACTAAGGACCTGGTAAGGCCAAGCACTTCCATCCCTACTACAAATTATAAAATTGCGTAAAAAATGCTGGGGGAGATGAGTGGGACTTTATATGAAGCAAAATGGTGGATATTGATGAAATTGATGGATTATAATAAAATTCATAGTTTATTGATAGCCATATAATCAAAGAAGTACAAGATTAACATTGCGTATGCAAATTTCATTGGTAAAAATGCAAATTCCATTGGTAAAAATATCATTACATCACAGTTTTGACATGAATACATGCAACGCCCCAATCCATCAAGATTGAATAATTGTACATATCTGGGTAGGACTTTGCTTTATATAAAGTCCCACTCATCTCCACCAGCGTTTTTTAAGCAATTTTATAATTCATACTGCTATATGGAGAGGTTCCTTCTGCTGCTGTGAGGGATAGATTATTGTTGTAAAATCATCTCATACTGCTATAGGGAGAGGTTCCCGCTGCTGGTGTGAGGGAAAGATTAGTGTTCATAATCATATCATAGTGGTATAGGGAGAGGTTCCTGCTGCTTGTGTGAGGGACAGATTAGTGTTCTAAAATCATCTCATACTGCTATAGGGAGAGGTTCCTGCTGCTGGTGTGAGGGATAGATTATCGTTCTAAAATCATCTCATACTGCTATAGGGAGAGATTACTGCTGCTGGTGTGAGGGACAGATTAGTGTTCTAAAATCATATCATACTGTTATAGGGAGAGGTTCCTGCTACTGGTGTGAGGGACAGATTAGTGTTCTAAAATCATCTCATACTGCTATAGGGAGAGGTTCCTGCTGCTGGTGTGAGGGATAGATTAGTGTTCTAAAATCATCTCATACTGCTATAAGGAGAGGTTCCTGCTGCTGCTGTGGGGGATAGATTATTGTTCTAAAATCATCTCATACTGCTATAAGGAAAGGTTACTGCTGCTGGTGTGAGGGACAGATTAGTGTTCTAGAATCATATCGTACTGGTATAGGGAGAGGTTCCTGCTGCTGCTGTGAGGGATAGGTTATCATTCTAAAATCATCTCATACTGCTTTAAGGAAAGGTTCCTGCTGCTGGTGTGAGGCACAGATTAGTGTTCTAAAATCATATCGTACTGGTATAGGGAGAGGTTCCTGCTGCTGCTGTGAGGGACAGATTAATGTTCTAAAATCATCCCATACTGCTATAGGGAGAGGTTCCTGCTGCTGGTGTGAGGGACAGATTAGTGTTCTAAAATCATCTCATACTGCTATAAGGAGAGGTTCCTGCTGCTGCTGTGAGGGATACATTATTGTTCTAAAATCATCTCATACTGCTATAGGGAGAGGTTCCTGCTGCTGGTGTGAGGGACAGATTAGTGTTCTAAAATCATCTCATACTGCTATAGGGAGAGGTTCCTGCTGCTTGTGTGAGGGACAGATTAGTGTTCTAAAATCATATCGTACTGGTATAGGGAGAGATTCCTGCTGCTGCTGTGAGGGATAGATTATTGTTCTAAAATCATATCATACTGGTATAGGGAGAGGTTCCTGCTGCTGGTGTGAGGGACAGATTAGTGTTCTAAAATCATCTCATACTGCTATAGGGAGAGGTTCCTGCTGCTGCGTTGAGGGATAGATTATTGTTCTAAAATCATCTCATACTGCTATAGGGAGAGGTTCCTGCTGCTGGTGTGAGGGACAGATTAGTGCTCTAAAATCATATCATACTGGTATAGGGAGAGGTTCCTGCTGCTGTGAGGGACAGAATAATGCATGCAGTCTTCTATAGATTGTGCATTTATGTTCTCCACACAGAGCTTGTGTGCCAAAATGTATAAACTGCTGGGGGCAAGCTTTAACATTGTCCAAAAAAACCTTGCACGCCATGATACTGTCTTCTGAGAAACGTTTAAAAGTGATCTGACATCCATGTATGCACAGGAGTTCATACATTTTGGCACACAAGCTCTGTGTGGAGAACATACATGCACATTCTATAGAAGACTGCAAAGACTGAAAAGCTGGGGGTCCATTGTTTCTGGTGAGTGGAGTTACATGCGGGGTTTGTCACCTTGCACCTTCAACCGTTTTGAGCACCTTTGTAGCACTTTTTCACTTTACAAGCATGAAGTCACTTTTTGGATGAATGAACTCAGTCACTCGGCTACCTTGTGACCTTCACTTTACAATTATAGTTTGCACTTTGGCACTTATCTCATATCTTTACAGAAGGTGGTTCCCTGTCTGGATTATCCCCTCTATTAGGAGGCACCTCATCCCAGGAAAGAAAGTAATAGGTAGAGAAAGAGAGGTGTTCCCGGTGGGATTATACGGTGCGAAAAAAGACAATTTGATCTCACAAAAAACTGTTTAGAGATAAAATCAAGTTTTATTTATTGCCATCTAAATAATAACAGCCACGACAATGGCTTATAATGCCCAACAGAAGGGCTATACATACAGTCCAACACTAGCAAAGGGGTTGGCTATATAATGATGGTTACAATTACATTTAGTAAGGAAACATATTACTTATACATGCACTTTAGGTCAATATCCCGACATGTTTCGCCCAACATGGGCTTCCTCAGGGGACTGATAATGACCGATGCACTTTGTTGTTCCCGTAACTGCAAATATAAAATAAATTAATACACACATACTTCAGAGATACAAATAAGTATTGTACATTCCCTATATATCACTACCCCGTCATGCAATGTGGACCAGACCAGCCCCACCCCCAACCCCGAGGAAGGCCCACCCCATCCAGGGTCCCATCACCTAGCCCCAAAAAGGCCCCTCCCCCAAAATCCACATATTCGATCCCCCAACCCAATGATATCCCCCCCCACACAAAAGAACCCAGAACGCCTACGTTCTATGCACTTCCAAAAGTTCACAAATCCATTACCAAACCCTCAGGCCGCCCGATAATTTCAGGGTGTGATTGCCTAACGGAAAATGCAAGTCTCCTTGTTGATGATTATATGCGTCCACATGTTACTGCACTTGCTTCCTATGTCCAGGATATGATTGACCTGCTAAGAAGGATCGATGGGGTCCACCTACCACCCAATAGCTGGTTGGTCACACTGGACATAGAAAGCTTATATAATAGCATTCCACACAACAATGGATTGAGGATCATTGAAAGGACATTAGAGGAAAGAGGCCCAGAGGCCAAGAAATATTCCCAGTTTGTTCTGGAATTGTTAAAATATATCCTTACACGTAATGTGTTTATTTTTGATAACTCCCACTACCTCCAGGTGCAGGGCGTGGCGATGGGGACCCGATGTGCCCCATCATATGCGAACCTGTACCTGGGGGGGTGGGATAGAGACATGTTCTCAGATGAAACACTATCTACTCTTTTGGTACATGTGGCGGCGTGGTATCGCTATATTGACGATGTCCTGATTGTGTGGACGGGCTCTGAGGAGGAATTTCTCAAGCTTTTTGCAGCAATGTCTAAAAATGACTTCAATCTGAAATTCACTTATGAGTATAGTCAAAAAACGGTAAATTTTTTGGATGTGCAACTAATGGTTGATGATGATGGATGTTTGTGTTCAGCACTCTACAGGAAACCCTCAGCGGGGAATACCATTTTGCATGCCACTAGCGCACATCCAAAGTCACTAATAGATAGTATACCCTACAGTCAATATCTTAGAATTAGAAGAAATTGTACTGATCTAAGAGAATTTGACAGAGCTTCTAAAGAACTATATGTCCGATTGAGGAAACGGAGTTATACCCACGCATGTCTCAAACGGGCTTATAGAAGAGCCAAGGACAGGGACAGACAGTCCCTTGTCTTCCCTAAACCCAAAAAATAGGTGGATCAGCCGATCAGATTCATCACGGGATATTCGTCGGAACATAATAAAATCAGAAGTATTATTAAAAAATACTGGCCCCTTCTTAGAGCCAATACACAAATTAAACCATTCATTAGTGAATACCCACAAATTACCTTCAGACGGGCTCCCTCCTTGAGAGATAAATTAGTTCGTAGTCATTTTGAACTTACAGTAAAAGAAAGCACTCTAAAGGTGGGCACTTTTTCGTGTGGACATTGTGATTTGTGCCCTTTCTTGGCTAATAGCCCAGTTACCCACCTCCCAGGTGGAGGGATCCACCGCCCTAAATATTTAGTCACCTGTGACTCCATTGGGGTGGTATATCTGGCCACATGTGACTGTGGGGGATTCTATGTTGGCAAAACGAAACGTGCATTCTCTACACGTATCGGTGACCATATTAAACCTATAAGGAAAAAGAAGATGCCCACAGCGATAGCAAGACATGTTGGTCTAAAGCATGATTTCAATTCTAAATGTATAAAATTTTGGGTTTTGGAACATCTCCCTAGGCATCCCAGGGGGGGTAGCTTAGATAGTGAATTACTAAAAATGGAAGCGAGGTGGATTTATGACCTCAGGGCCACTGAATATCCGGGGTTTAATGAGTATCTAAGTTTTAAACCTTTTTTATACCCATAAAGACACTTCTCCAAATGTGCGGGGTGCCTCCGTGTGTTGTTCTCACCCGGGATGTCCTGTTCCCCTCCCTTGGCTTCCCCCCTCCCCCTCTTTTTTGAGAGTCACTGAGCCGTGCCTCAATGATCCCCAAGTATTGGGGATCTAGCTCGATAACACTAGAAAAAAACGGTTTACAGTATCAGCTTAATACTATTTGGCTGTAACAAAGATTGTACTATTACATAGTATAAAATACACAGAGTGTCTAATAAGAACTTTACATAAAAAAATTTGAACCCAAAATTTGAACTATAAGTGAAATGTGATCAAGTTACAGAATATTGTACAGATATCATACAATTTGCAGTGGATTAGTAATGTATTCAGAGACTGTACTCAGAACTGTTTATTTATTTATTGAGTTTTTTAATTTTTCAGTTTTTTGGTTTTGGTGACTTTGCCGTCATGTTATGTGGACTTGCAATGGGGCCACCATTAGACCCCATTGGGCCCTAGCCCCCCTTATCCTTTGGGCCTCCCCCCGGCTCCTGTCTCCCTTCCCCGCCCCCCTCCGCTCCGCGGTTCTTTTTCCCCCCCTCCGGGGTTGCTGGGCGTGCATTGCGCCCGCTGGGTGGTACCTATGGCCGGTTGGGGACTTGTACGGACGCGGGAGGCGCCACAGGCGCCAGCTCCCTCTCCCTTTGTGGCTCACCATTGATCCCGGTATCCGTGTCTCTTTCCACTAATAGCATACACAACATCTTTTTGCTGGCCTATCATTGGGCATCTTGGTCATTTGGGGGTGGCGATGTATTGAATGGACGTGCTCTTCGCCCCTTCGATCGTCGCGCACTCCCCAGATGCACTCTGGGGCTTGTGGTTTCGACAGGGCCCCGTGATTAGATTGGCGCATGCGCATTGGGGGATACACGTCCGCACTCGGCCGGTGACGTCAGACGCCGGCTGAGTGGAGGATGCTTATAAGCCAGCTGGGCAGCCCACGAGATAGGCTGCCAGCTGGGGGTGGAAGTGTTGTGGACGCGAGCGCTTGGTATGTACCTCATTTGTTCCAATGGATCTTGGTCAGTAATGCTGAGATATGCTGTAGTGTAATGTGGTGAACTGGATGATAGAGTAAGCTCATTTGGATATCGGACGGTGTTCCTCCACAGTTCATGTGGGTCCGACTGTCTAAGTTTGAAACTATTTCTAGTCTGTATCCTCCATTGACAGCAATAGGGATTGTGATCCCCGCTTTAGTTTTACAGATATGGTGTGTTTTTGGGCCATTACTTCATTATTCCCTACTCTTCACTTATACAATCTAAATTACCTATTCCATAGTTTTTGAAGATCGCATATGCCAGAGTTTTGCTGAGCAGCTCTATCGGCTGTGATTTGACTTTCTACATTCAACCATTTTCAATCCACACTATCCAACCACCCCCAGTATGTTTTCTTCAACAATTTAACCTCTCCAGTAAGTAAGCCATACCTATTTATGTTTATAAATATAATACAATAATTGAGGCAATCTTTGCCCTAATGGTGCCTGGTTCTGGCACCCACATCTCGATAGATACCAATTGCTATATTACTCTATTTTCTCCACAATGAGTTACTACCTTGGCTTCTATGTTTATTTATTTTTTAGCTTGGACTGTGAGTGTCCTCTGCAAGCCCCCTTTGGTTGGGGCCTCCTGGTGGGTGCGGTGTTAATTACCTGGCGGCTGTTGGTTTGTGCTTGACTTATTGGGTAGGTACACGATTGTTGTGTGGGGGGGATATCATTGGGTTGGGGGATCGAATATGTGGATTTTGGGGGAGGGGCCTTTTTGGGGCTAGGTGATGGGACCCTGGATGGGGTGGGCCTTCCTCGGGGTTGGGGGTGGGGCTGGTCTGGTCCACATTGCATGACGGGGTAGTGATATATAGGGAATGTACAATACTTATTTGTATCTCTGAAGTATGTGTGTATTAATTTATTGTATATTTGCAGTTACGGGAACAACAAAGTGCATCGGTCATTATCAGTCCCCTGAGGAAGCCCATGTTGGGCGAAACATGTCGGGATATTGACCTAAAGTGCATGTATGTTTCCTTACTAAATGTAATTGTAACCATCATTATATATCCAACCCCTTTGCTAGTGTTGGACTGTATGTATAGCCCTTCTGTTGGGCATTATAAGCCATTGTCGTGGCTGTTATTATTTAGATGGCAATAAATAAAACTTGATTTTATCTCTAAACAGTTTTTTGTGAGATCAAATTGTCTTTTTTCGCATCGTATAATCCCACCGGGAACACCTCTCTTTCTCTACCTATTACTTATCTCATATGTTATGACATTTACAGTGGCACTTTATGCAAAAATAATTTTCAACATTGGTATTTTATATTTATATGTGTTGCACAGAGGAGTTGGCACTGTTTTGTTTTTCTGCTTTTCACAGCACTGTTTTGTTTATTCTCATCCTTATAGCTGTAAGGTTATTTGTGAACTTGAATATTTTTTGCTGTTACCAGCACTTCCAGTACTATTGATGTTATGCATGCTTTGCATTCCCTTCAATAAAAAAATATTGAACATGGGGATACGCATCCTCATTTTGTAATGGTGCTTACCTGCTATGGGTATTTACCTGATATTCCCTTTGATATGGTCTTCTGAATCTGGGTCTTTGTGGTTTGGGGTGATGATCTGCCTAATTTGATCTATATTTTTGGTAGCCATTATTATGATGAGGATATTGTCTACACTGGAAATTCTTATGGAGTTGTCTATAGAAGGTACGGACGCGGGAGGCGCCACAGGCCTTACCTTGCCCCTGTGGAGGTTGGGGTTTTCTGTATAATCTCTGCTGAAGTTCCCCATAATTCCCCCCTCCCCTATTTGGGGTTTGTCCATCTTATAAGACTGGTTGTGATCACCCTCTCTTTCTCTATATCTTGGGGTATATGAATCCCAAATGTATCTACATTTAACTCTCTTTCTGGTGTAGTGTATGCTAATTCATACTCATATGTGGCTGTTTCAGTCTGCCACGTAAACGCCTTTTTATTGTGATAATCGTTAAGGATCCTTATGTATTTTTTCTTCTTTTTGTTCTTATTCTCAAGGTCCTTCTTTTGCATAACCTTTTTCGAGTTCCCCTGTAAGTTTCACATACTCTGCACTATTTTTAAATGGTTCCGCTATATGCTTATACTCATCAGAGCTTACTGCTTGGTAACTACACTGGTGAGAACCATTGATGTTACTGCATTTTCTGTTGAATTCTCATTACTAGTGTTGAGCAAACCCGGACTGTAACGTTCGGGTCCGTACCGTACTTTCGGGTGTCCGGGACCTGGACCCGAACACGGACATTTCAAAAAACGTTCGGGTTCGGGTCTGGGGTTCTGGTATTTTACTCCACGTGTTGAGAAGCTGCAGGGCAGCCAATCAACAAGCATTTCACTGGTTTGCCCTTAGAAGCCATCACAGCCCTGCCTACTAATGGCATGGCTGTGATTGGCCAGTGCATCATGTGACCCAGCCTCTTTATAAGCTGGAGTCACTTGATGCTGCAGTCACATGCTCTTGGGTTAGCTGTAGGGAGAGGAAGCTGACGGCGTCAGGGAGAGATTAGAGACATTTTAACAACATCTGATCCTGCATCCTGAGATAGATTACTACTGCTGTGCTGTTGCTCTGAGGACAGATAGCAGAAATTTGAGATTTCACATACCGCTGCTTTGAGTTGCAGATCAAACTCTGCATAAAACAACGATCGCTACGATTGTAAACAACGATCAGATTGTTGGAGTAATTTGAGATTTCAAATACCGCTGCTTTGAGTTGCAGATTGCAGATCAAACTCTTCATAAAACAATGATCGCTACGATCGTGCTCAATGATCAGATTGTTGGAGGAATTTGAGATTTCAAATACTGCTGCTTAGAGTTGCAGATTGCAGATTAAACTCTGCCTAACGCAACGATCGT
>BLSH010096789.1:19954-37822 GCA_018402905.1 Glandirana rugosa | reverse complement strand
ATGTCCGGGTTCGGGACACGGACACCCTAAAGTCCGGTACGAACCCGAACTTTACAGTTCGGGTTTGCTCAACTGTAACGTATACCTGCTGACTGTAATGTTGATAATGATGACAATGTATTACCCATACTGGTGGTCACTCGCAGTGCTGCAAGGGCTGCAAAGGTACAGGCTAGGGTTGTCGAACAGTAGGAGGAGGACTCTGGGCCCTCTCCGTGTTCTGACCCAGTGGGCTCTACCTCTGTTGGGCCTCAGCAGCTGTCCTAGTTTGCCACAGGACTGCTGGCTGGGACTTGTGGTTCAGCCTTTGAAGCAGCACTGCAGATAGACCAAATGCTGGCACAGCTCAGAAGTTTAGCTGACAGCCCCCCTGCAGTGAATGACAAACAAAAGATTTACTTGGACAAAGGAAGGCTGTACAGGGAGAGTTTGTCTGCAAGGGAAAACACAGCTGACTTCGGAAGCAAGCAGCTGGTGGTCCCAAGCCAATTCAGGGGACAGCTCTTAAAAGTGGCCCACAAGATCCCCCTAGCAGGTCACTTGGGGATCACTAAGACCCGGGGGCGATTAATACATAACTTTTATTGGCCCACCATGCTGACAGACATAGCTGACTACTGTCAGTCCTGTGATACCTGCCAGTGAGTTGACAAGGTAGGAGATGTACACAGGGTTCCTTTAAAACCTTTGCCTGTGATTGATGAAACTTTTAAGAGGGTAGCAGTGGATATTGTTGGACCCCTAGCTATCCCCAGCAGTTCAGGCAAACGTTTTATCCTGACAGTTGTTGACTATGCCACACGTTACCCAGAGGCGGTGGCTCTCTCCTCAATCGGTGCAGACAAGGTCGCTGATGCTCTGCTGGGAATCTTCACAAGAGTGGGATTCCCGGCCGAGCTCATTAGTGATCAAGGCCCTCAGTTTGTGTCTGACTTGATGCACGCTCTCTGTCAGAAAATACAGATGACGCATATCATGGCCAGTCCTTACCATCCACAAACGAATGGCTTGTGCGAGCGTTTCAATGGTAGCCTGACACAAATGCTGCGCACCTTTGTGGAGTCCCAGGGTAAGGACTGGGAAAGGTACCTGCCTCATCTGCTGTTTGCTTACCGAGAGGTGCCCCAGGAGTCCACAGGCTTCTCGCCATTTGAGCTTTTGTATGGACGGAGGGTTAGAGGACCCCTGGACCTAACACGGGAGACCTGGGAGGGCAAGATCTCCTACCCAGAGGTCTCTGTGGTGGATTACGTCCTGAGATTCCGGGATGAAATGGAGACGTTGGTGGGGATTGTGCGGGAAAACATGACCCAAGCCCAGACCAGACAGAAACGTTGGTATGACCGCAATGCTAGGGAGCGGGCATACAACGTTGGGCAGCTGGTGTATGTTCTGCTCCCCTTGCGACAGAACAAACTCCAGGCCACATGGGAAGGCCCGTGTCCCATTACCCAGTGTCTGAATGACGTTACTTACCTAGTCCGGTTGGGAGAAGGGAGTAGATGGCAGAAGGCCTTCCATGTGAACATGATTAAAGCCCATCATGAGCGCACTGCCTATGCCATGCCGGTCTGCAGCAGGTTGGAGCCTGAAGAGGCTGACCCACTCCTGGACTTGTTAGCTGACACCAGGGAGGTCAACTCCGTCCTCCTGATAAACCCCAACCTTACCCCCGCACAGGTACCTGGGCTGAAGGATGTGCTGACAGTCCATGGGAGCCGGTTTACGGGGAAACCAGGGTGGACAATGGGGCACATCCCCCCATTAAACAGTCGGCCTATCGCATCTCTCTGGAGGTGGTGGCTGACATGAAGAGGGAGGTGGAGGAGATGCTGCAGCTGGGGGTGATTCGGAGGTCCCACAGTGCTTGGGCGTCCCCAGTGGTCCTGGTCCCCAAAAAGGATCAGACGACCAGGTTCTGTGTGGACTACTGAAAGCTGAATGCGATCACCACTGCAGACGCCTACCCCATGCCCCGGATCAATGAGTTGTTGGATAGGCTGACGGCGGCCCGCTATATCACGATCATGGATCTGAGCAGAGGGTACTGGCAAATTCCTCTGGGCCCTGAAGTTCGGGAAAAGTCGGCCTTCATCACCCCATTCGCCTTGTTCGAATTTACTGTCATGCCGTTTGGGATGAAGAACGCCCCAGCTACCTTCCAGAGGCCCATGAATGACTTACTGGAGGGGATGGAAACCTTTGCCGTGGCTTACCTGGATGACATCACAGTGTTCAGCCCTACCTGGGAGGAACACTTGGTGCACCTGTCACGGGTCCTGGACCAAATGACAGCTGCCAATTTGACTGTCAAGCCCAGCAAGTGTCAGATCGGCATGACTGATGTCCAGTACTTGGGACACCAGGTGGGAGGAGGCACTCTAAGACCCGAGACAGGGAAGGTGGAGGCCATACTGTCCTGGCCAACCCCTCAAACCAAGAAACAGGTTTCTTGGGGACAGCTGGCTACTATAGGAAATTTGTAAGTAACTATAGTAGCCTGGCAAAACCTTTGACTGACCTAACCAAGAAGAAACTGCCCAAAGTGGTGTCCTGGACACCAGAATGTGAGAGGGCATTTCAGGCCCTGAAGTAGGTGCTGGCCAGCGCCCCTGTGCTACAGGCTCCCGACTTCTCCCGCCGTTTCTTAGTGCAGACTGATGCCTCTGCCTATGGGTTGGGTGCAGTCCTGAGCCAAGTGGATGAAACTGGACAGGAACACGCCATCCTCTACCTGAGCCGGAAACTGCTTCCCAGGGAAGTAGCCTACGCCACAATCGAAAAGGAATGTCTCGTGATCATGTGGGCTCTCCAGAAGCTGCAGACGTACCTCTATGGGAGGCACTTCACGGTGATCACCGATCACAATCCCTTGAGCTGGCTAAATCGTGTTGTTGGGGAGTATGGCAAGCTACTTCGTTGGAGTTTAATCCTTCAGCAATATGATTTCCCCATGCAGCACAAGAAAGGCAGCGCCCATAGGAATGCTGATGGTCTGTCCAGCCAAGCTGAACCCATAGGCATGGATTGCGTCAGGACAGGGAATCGCATTCCCCTCCCATGCAACCACCTCAGGGGGGAGATGTGATGGTATCACGCGTGAGACCCACGCAAAGTAATGATACCACGCACAAAGCCAGACGGACTCCATTTTGGAAGGGGAGCTACTTAAATGGCTGAAAATTTTTTTTTGTCTCTCCTTCTAACATGGCAGTCTGAAGTAGGACAAAGCTTCTCCATTACACCCCCTCTCTCTCTCTGGCCAGATCAACATCAAAGGGGGCCCTCTGATTATGGTTTATGACTGGTCAGGAAGAAGCCCTGTTCGCTTATCTTGAACAAACATAAAACAAACTGATGTTTGCCCATAAATTCCCCTGGCAACTCTAACCTTGGGACGACCCTCTCTCTGCCTTAAAACTTACCCAAAAGCTATATAAACCCATAATTTCCAGTAGAAATATGCCATAGCGATTAAACATACATATTTGAATGTAGAATTTCGGCCCAGATAATTCAAGAATAATCATTCACCCCTTGTTACCCAAGGAGGGATAGAACTAGTCTATTCCCTCCCCAGGGTCCTAGAAGGTCTCAGAACTCACATGTTTGGGGTCATTTGAAAGCTTTACGCATGCCGAGATGAAATTTCTTACTGGGAGATGTGCCGGGCGGCCCAATCACAAGTTATGATTTTCATAATCCATGCCTGGATTATGCCGCATGTCTCGCAACGGCCCACCCTGGACATTGTCTAAGAACACGCCCTCTCGTGCGAATGGCCAGAGGGGTATGGCCCCCCCCTTGTGATCCAGAGAAAAAGGACTGCCAAGATCAATTGTCAGTTCTCACGTACCATCAATGAAACAACATGAGAGAACCAGGAAATCATCTTAGAAACACTGATTAGGCACAGACATTTCAAATGCAGTTATTTTTTAATGCTGTTCCTTGTCGCTGTAATTTTGTCTCATTCGTTTGTACTTTTATTTTTCTGTAAATATTTTACTGCACCTAAAACTTGACCTTTTCATTATTAAACCTTATTTTGAAAAGTGTTCATTTTGTCCCTAAAGCTCTTAATGCAACTATTATGAATCTGTTCCTTTGAAGAGCACTACTGTTTTTAAAATAATAACACATCTGAATATACCTGTCTGCTGTGACAGTGTGTGTTACAGGCGGTTGTTCTAAAATACTGGTATTGCTAACATACGGGTCTTCTGGCCGTTATCCAGAAGTGGTGGCAGTGAAAAGGTTAATTGTTTGAATTAGCCCCGTAACAATCGCTCTCAGGCGGCTGACACTTAGACCGTGGTCCCGCAAACTGGGAGATCTTTGTGTGGAAAGCAGCTGAGAGTGGCAATGTTACGTTCGTGACAAGTGTGGTGTTAGATCAGGGGGGTCTTCGGTCGCCGGTCGGTGAGGAGGGCAACGAAGATGATTTGAAAAAAGATTGTTTCATTACATTTTATGTTGCTTTTTTAAAACAAATAAAATATTTTTTTTTCATAATTATGGGACTACTGCATATTGTTTCTCATGTAGACAATGGCCCCCTTAGGGGTTGCTGATAGAGTTGAGCGAACACCTGGACATTCGGGTTCGGGGGGTCCGAACGAACTTTAGGAAAAAGTATAGGTTATGGCTTGTAACAAAGTCCTGCCAAGTGCTAGAGGGCTGCAAATGGAAGTAAAATGGGGGTAAGAGTAGGGCAAGTGCCCTACAAAAAAATGGGGATAGGGAAAATAAATTAAAATCAAATAAAAAAAAATGGGAAGGGGGGGTGGAGCCTAGAGGTCGACTAGGCCGTGACCGTGGCAGTGTAGGTGGAAGTGGCGGTGGTCGAGGAGGAGGAGGAGGTAGCCAACACTGTTTTTTTTTTGTTTGTTTATAATTGGGGTAGCCCCCAAAATATTGAGGCCTATTCAAAAAAACAAGTATACGAATGGCTGTGTGAGTCTGGTCTAAATGTTTATTCTGCACAAGGTACAGACAAGTCTTGTGGGATCCATGCCTGGTTAATTTTAATAAAGGTTAGCTTGTCCACGTTGGTTGTGGACAGGCGGCTGCGCTCATCTGTGATAACGCCCCCTGCCGTGCTAAACACACGTTCAGACAATACACTGGCTGCAGGGCAGGCCAGCACCTCCAAGGCATAAACGGCAAGCTCAGGCCATGTGGCCCATTTGGGACCCAGAAGTTGAATGGGGCAGACCCATCAGTCAGTACGTGTAGGCGTGTGCACACATACTCTTGCATCATGTTGCTGAAATGCTGCCTCCTGCTAAGATGTTGTCTATCGGCTGGTGGTACTGTTTGTTGTGGCGGGCTGCTGACAAAGCTTTGCCACATTTCGGCCATGCTAACCCTGCCTTCTATGGTGCTGGCGGTGGCACAGCTGCGTTGGTGGCCTCTTCCTCCTCCTCCTCCTCTGCCTTTGCCTAGTGCTTCCACTGAGCCCCTGGTGTCATTTGGGAATGCCCTCAGCAGCGCCTCTACCAGTGTGCGCTTGTAGTCACGCATCTTCCTCTCACGCTCCAGTGAGGAAATTAAGGATGGCACGTTGTCCTTGTAACTGGGATCCAGCAGGGTGGCCACCCAGTAATCAGAAGAAGTTACAATGTGGGCAACTCGGCTGTCGTTGCGCAGGCACTGCAGCATGTAGTCGGCCATGTGTGCCAGTCTGCCCAGAGGCAAAGACAAGCTGTCCTCTGTGGGAGGTATATCATCTATGTCCTCTGTATCCCCCCAGCCATGCTCCAATGATGCCCACGAGCTGCGTTGGGTGCCACCCTGATTCCTCCTCCTCCTCATCTTCCTCGTCCTCCTCATCCTCCAGAACTGTGCCCTGGCTTGAATATTTTTGACCTGGCCTATGCTGGTGCAGGAACCCACCCTCCAAGCCACTTGCGAATGACTGGCCTGATAACCGTGGAAATTACCCCTCTTCCTCCTCCTCCTCCTCATCCTCCTGTGCCACATCCTCTTCCATCATGGCCCGAAGTGTTTTTTCAAGGAGACATAGAAGTGGGATAGTAACGCTGAGAACAGCATCATCGGCACTGGTCATGTTGGTGGAGTACTCAAAACACTGCAATACGCTACACAGGTCTCGCATGGAGGCCCACTCGTTGGTGGTGAAGTGTTGCTGTTGCGCAGAGCGACTGACCCGTGCGTGCTGCAGCTGAAACTCCACTATTGCCTGCTGATGCTCGCACAGTCTCTCCAGCATGTGTAAGGTAGAGTTCCAACTTGTGGGCAGGTCGCATATGAGGCGGTGAGCGGGAAGGCTGAAGTTCCGCTGCAGCGCAGACAGGCGAGTAGCAGCAGGGTGAGAATGCCGAAAGTGTGCACAGACAGCCCGCACTTTATGCAGCAGCTCTGACATATCCGGATAGTTTTTCTTTTTTTTTTACTAATTCTGTACTACCAAATTCAGCACATGCGCCAGGCAAGGGATGTGCGTCAAACGGGCTCGGCCCAGAGCCGCTACGAGATTTCGGCCATTGTCGCACACCACCAGGCCGGGCTTGAGACTCAGTGGCAACAACCACTCATTGGTCTGTTGTTCAATGCCCATCCACAGCTCCTGCGCAGTGTGGGGTTTATCCCCCAAACATATCAGTTTTAAAACAGCCTGCTGTCATTTCCCCCTGGATGTGCTGATGTTGGTGGTGAAGGTGTTACGCTGAGCGGATGAGGAGATGGTCGAGGAGGAGGAAGCGCAGTAGGAGGAGGAGGCAACAGGAGGCAAAGAGAAATGCCCTGCAATCCTTGGTGGTGGAAGAACATGCGCCGAATGGCTAGCCGGCTCAGGCCCACCTGCCACTACATTTGCCCAGTGTGCAGTTAGCGAGATATAGCGTCCCTGCCCATGCTTACTGGTCCATGTATCAGTGGTTATGTGGACCTTGCCACAGATGGCGTTGCGCAGTGCACACTTGAACTTGTCCCCGACTTGTTTGTGCAGGGAAGGGATGGTTCGCCTGGAAAAGTAGTGGCGGCTGGGAACCACGTACTGTGGGACAGCCATCAGGTTTTTGAAACTGTCCGTGTCCACCAGACGTAAAGACAGCATTTCAAAGGCCAGGAATTTTGAAATGCTGGCATTCAGGGCCAGGGATCGTGGGTGGGTAGGGGGGTACTTCCTCTTTCTCTCCAGTGTTTGGAGATGGACAGCTGTAAGCTTCCATGGGACCATGTGGAAATGCTTGGGGACGGTGGCGGACATGGTGGCGTTGCTGTCATATCATCTGTTTGCTGGGTGGCAGGTGACACTGTCACTGTAGAGGTGGAGGAAGAGGCCAAGGCAGCAGCAGAAGAGGAAGCAGGAGGAGGCCGAGACCTTTCTTGGATTTTGAGGTAAAAATTCCAATGCAGCTTGTGCCTTGAATTTAGATGCCTTGTCATGGGGGTTGTGCTCAGGTTGAGAACATTTATGCCCCGGCTCAGGCTATCATTGCACAGCTTGCAAACCACTCATGTCTTGTCGTCAGCACATGTCTGAAGAACTGCCACACGGGGGAACGCCTTTGAGCTGCCTTTGGTGTCCTAGGTCCCTGGGTGCGATGGGTAGTAGCAGGCCTACTGTCTAGGGGAGGCTCACTCCGCTTTTGCAACCTGCTTCCTCTTTTGCTGTGCTGGTGCCTCTGTGCTACCACCACCTCTTCCTCCAAACTGCACACGTCACTCGCATGACACTCATTCCATGTGGGGTCTAGGACCTCATCATCCTCCACATCATCTTCCACATACCCTTCACCACTGCCCTCCTTGTCAGTCTGCACACTGAGGCAAGCTGCAGCAGTTGGCACCTGTGTTTCGTCATCATCAGAGATGTGCTGCGCTGGTGTTTCCATGTCCTCATCCTACAACAGAAGTGGTTGGGCATCGGTACACTCAATGTCTTCCACTTCTGGGGCAGCGCTATATGGATGGCCCGCGGAAAGCACACCAGGAGAGTCATCAAAAATCATAAGAGTCTCTTGCAGGACTTGGGGCTCAGACTGCTTGGCTAATTTACAAGGGGCTGAGGTGAAAGACAGATGGCCATGGGGTTTAGATGCCAACTCTAAGCTTTCATCAAGGGACCGGGAGGGAGACAATGTGAAGGAACTGGAGGCATTGTCAGCCACCCAATCTACTATCGCCTGTACTTCTTCTGGCCTCACCAATCGTTGAGGGGCATTCAGGCCTACCATATACCGGTGAAGGTTCTGTTGGCTACCTGAGGAAGGTGTTTCCATTTTGCGTGTAGCTGGCACACCTCGACCACGTCTTCTCCTTCCAACAGGAGGTTCACCAACACCACCAACACCAGCAGCACCAGCATCGCCAGCAGCACCATGACCACGTCTCTTATTTGCTCTCCTCGTTGTGCCCGCAAATGTACTATGTAGCCCTATGTAAGTATTTATTAATACCAATTAATACCTTTTTTTTTTTTGACAACACCAACGTAGCCGACTTTTTATTTTGGTGCAAGAAATGCACTGCTCCCACCAACAGCTGGAAGCTCTCCCTTTAGAACTAGGAGATGATTTTTGAACAATAATGTGTCACTTACAGCAACAGCTAGAACCTCTCCCTTTAGAACTAGGAGATGATTTTTGAACAATAATGTGTCACTTACAGCAACAGCTGGAAGCTCTCCCTTTAGAACTAGGAGATGATTTTTTAACAATAAAGTGTCACTTATAGCAACAGCTGGAACCTGGCCCTATAGAAGTAGGCAATGATTTTTGAACAATAATCTGTCCCTCTAAGCAGAAGCCTCTACCTAGTGTAGTCAGATTGTTGTGTAATGCAGGGTTTGATCTGCAATCTGTCACTCAAATCAGCAGTATGTAAAATCTCAAATTACTCCCACAATCTGATCGTTGTGTACGATCCCACAATCTGATCGTTGTGTACGATCGTAACGATCGTTGTGTTAGGCAGGGTTTGATCTGCAATCTGTCACGCAAAGCAGCAGTATGTGAAATCTCAAATTACTCCCACAATCTGATCGTTGTGCACGATCGTAGCGATCGTTGTGTTATGCAGAGTTTGATCTGCAATCTGTCACTCAAAGCAGCAGTATGTGAAATCTCACATTTCTGCAATCTGTCCCTCAGAGCAACAGTAGTAGTAATCTCAGGATGCAGGATCAGATGCTAAAATGTCTGCAATCTGTCCCTCACAAAAACGCTGGCAGCTTCCTCTCCCTATACTATTCAGAGTCTCAGAGAGCATGTGACTGCAGCATCAAGTGACTCCAGCTTATATAGAAACAGAGAAAGGAGAAGGCGCCTCTAAATGCAGTAAGATTAATTTATTGAATAAAAGCAGGATGATCACACTCACATAGCAGGAGATATAAGGCATGTCCGCACACTTGTCTGCGGAGAGACGTGTAATCAGCAGCAGTATAGTCCGTGATGTGCGGGGTCTCTGTGTAGCTGTGTCCACAATCGTTGCCGTGGAGCAGGGCGACCGCCTGCAGTCAGTCAAAATCCGCTCATGATAGGATGGAACATCCGGAGCATCGGGGAGCCAGCGTGCACAGCTTCCCATGTCACAATAGTGCGACGCGTTTCTGAGTGTTCAAGCCTGCGATGTAAACAAACAGGCGCACTCTTTCATCAGGCATAACGAAATACGGGTTCCTCGCTGCTTTATAGTCAAAGATGGGAGGTGACATCTAGTGGTGTAGTCCCGGTATTACTCTTGTAAATTCATAGTAGTCACAGCATTTGAATAAAAATATGTGGTGATTCACAGAAAAAATGAATAAAATATGTGCATATATACTCAAAAAAGGAAGACAAACAGGGAAGAAAAACATCAATGGTCACATCAGTATTACATATCAGGTCTAGTCCTGTTCAATTAGGATAAAAGTTAGAGAAATCCAATAATCGCATAGGAGCTGTAAAACTTCCTAGATTAAAAAACAAAAAACATATACTACGGAAAAACAGGGCAAATATATTTTTACAGGAGCCACATAATTAGAAGAACATATATATTAAGAGCAATTCTATAAAGTAGTTCTTTAAGAGAATACGTGGTGGTCTATAGGGATATATGAGTTCAGGGGTATGTAGATGTATTCTTCATATGTAGTGTGGTGTATGCCACAGATGAAGATGGAATACCATTTTATTTCTTCATATATATACACCATAAGACAACAATGATATGATGGACTACTATACATATTTTTAATATTTAAAAAAAAAATTTAAATTAAAAAAAAAAAATTGGTATTATTAATAAATTTAATAAGAGTGTATGTGTATGGGTCAGTAAGGGTTCGTGTATTGCTAGTATTATCTGTACCCGGGTAATGAACATAGGATATGATATAAATGTACGCAGAAATTACAATCAACACACTCAACGAATGACTCCCCAGTGTGGGGTATATACTGGGTAACTAATATAGGAGAAATGATGTCTGCCTGTACATATCCATTTCTTAGATTATACATGAGATACCTAGTATGGGTGTAACCTGGGTGCATAACCAAATGAGGTATGCGAGATAGCCTGACAGGAGACACCCTGTTACGTGTAAATACATATATTATATACAATGTATACGAAGTACAGTAATATTGTTATGTGTGGTTACTTACTCTTTATCAAGTAGACCCGCCACCCCCATAGGACCAAAAAGAATGTGCATATACCTAAAGATAAGCAGAACAGGGTTAACCAAGAATCTTAGACAATAATACTATAGTATCGTAGCTATTTCAATGGTTTCATTCAAACCTCCGGGCAAGAGGGCATCAAGGTTGTAGATCCAGAAGGTCTCTCTGGCGCAGAGTTTACTGAAACGCTCCGCACCAGAGAGAGACCTCGGAACTTGCTCCACAACCCAAACCTCTAGGCCCTCAGTGGACTTTTGGTGGACCTCAGCAAAGTGGCGGGGCGCACTATGTATATCCTTGCCCTCCTCGATGAGTCTCCTGTGTTTGCCAAAACGTTGGCGTAATGGGCAAATGGTGCGACCAACATAAATTAGGCCGCAGGGGCAGGTGAGGGCATATACTACGTAGTCAGATGAGCAGTTGAAGAAACCATCCAACTGATACGTTTCGTTTTTATAACAAAAGGATTGTCGTCCATGTTTTACAAAGTGACATGTTTTACACAGAACCTTTTTGCACTGGTACATTCCTACCAGTAGAAACAGTACCAAAGGATTGGACACGTCTCTCTGCAGACAAGTGTGCGGACATGCCTTATATCTCCTGCATGTGAGTGTGATCATCCTGCTTTTATTCAATAAATTAATCTTACTGCATTTAGAGGCGCCTTCTCCTTTCTCTGTTTCCAGTGTCCTTCGGATGTGGCTATCCTTCAGAAGAGCTGCCGACTTGCAGTCTGTTGTGTGATATACATACCTCTAGACCCTCTGCCTGGCCCTGCGCCTACCTATCATTTTATCTACTGTACTTTGGCCAATACTAGTGCAGCAGACCAGGTCTGGACTTTTTGGTACGTTTTCTCACGGATATAGTATTTTAATCGCATGTACCAATTACATGATAATATTTACTGTTTTTAGTTCCAAGATTGCTTATCTTGCACAGTCTGTTTTTTGTATCTATAGCATTGTGGTCAGATACATATATACTCTCGTATGTTGGTATGTCATTTTTTACATCTTTACATTGTGTCCCATGACTCAGGTTATATAGATATACATAGATATCTCACAATTTTAATATGGATATTCTCAAAAGTATAGAGACTCACAAGTATACTAACTTGGATGACCTATATACAGTCCTCCCTTCCCGTATCTTCTCCCCCAGTGCTACACTCACTGGAAAGAATCGCCACACCATAGGTGGTCTTTTTAAACACCTGGAAAGACTTATAAAGCAGGCCAATCAACACTGGTGGGATCGTTTTTTTCTAAAACTCTATCTAGAGGCTAAAATATCCCCCAGGGGTCTCAGAATTCTGAATGACTGCACACTCCTGGACCCTCAGGGTCGAAAGGAGTGGGACAGTATATCAGAGTTTTGTACGTCCAAATGGATGACCCTATTGGTCGAACAGAGAGCCTACATGATTGATAAATTGACTCATGATGTACAAAGATTAGCCTTAGATATAACTTCCCACAATCTCTCCATTCCCTCAATATGGTTTAATACATTAAAACAGAACACCAAACGCGATGAAGATTTATTGATAGAATTCAAACTTGGGAAATTTAGAGGAGATATAGACGACTACAACAATAATAGAGTATTCTCCTGGCACAAAAAAGCCCATACTGTCCAACATCTGCCTTCCCCACAACCATTGTTATCTCTTCAACCCCGTTATCATCCTTCCTCACACCACCCACCTAGCTCTTACCGTCCACCTATCTCAAATTCCCACAAACCCCATATTCATCCACCAACCTCCGGCTTCCACAATTCTCAAGTTCTTCTTCCTAACAATAACCATACTCCCAACAGGGCAAAAAAACAAAATCAGTTGTTGACAGATCTTAATTCTTTCTATAACAGACTACAAAATACCAGCACAAACAGGCCCATTAATCCCGACACCGGTTCTAGTTCCCAGTTGCCCACCATACATACACCTCTGACCTCCAAATCAGCTACACTACACCCCTCTATACACACTGGAGCACGATCAGGTGCATTGTCACAGGGAACCTCCAGTGAAAATAGACATCCGTCCCCCACTATAGATACATCTGAACGCCCGAGGAGTGCGACATTACCCTCTAGGCCCATTCCTGCACCTGAAAACACAGATATCGAATCATCCAATTTGAGAACTGAGGGTTTCCTTTTCCCCTCAAACACACCCATCTCAACTGAGGTAATTTTTTTAGTCCCAAGTCCTCCCCCTGCCAGCTCCAGAAAGCGAAAACTCATAGGAGAGGATGTAGGGGAGGACGCTCCAAGAAAATCATTCAACAATCCAAAATTCTGAAAACTGTAAAGTTTTTTAATTTATCCACACATATACTGAGCGAGGCAGATAGATCTCTCCTTAGCAAAGGATTAAACTTCGCCCCCACACATAGACCCAATTCCTTTCAGCTTTTCAAGGACCTCAACAGATGCATCTGGAATCTCACCCTTAAACGATATTACATCATGAAGGAATCAAAACAATCTACAGAGACTACTCCCATCCCAGATCCTCCAGTAGATATCCCCACTACTTCCTTTGATCTTGATATTAGTATCTACCCATCAGATGAACCTTCATCCCCGTTAGTTGATGACGATATGCTATATCTTCTCACCCAACATCTCAACATTTCCCCACCCATTCAAAATTCACATTTTCTTTCCGGCTCATGCTAAGGGTCCACATTTGGAATCCTTCTATATGGTTGTATACGCGGATCTCCTGCGCATGTGCCAATCCACGCCACACACACACCACTATAATCACAATCTCACATCTGCCGAAAAACAATCCCTGGACCAACTTATGGACAATAGGGACATTGTCATAAAACCTGCTGACAAGGGAGGTGGTATAGTGGTGATAGAATCATGTATACAACTGAGGCCCACAGACTATTATCAGATGCAACCACATATAAAAAACTCAGGGGAGATCCTATAAAGGATTTCTCACAGGAACTAGATGCCCTGGTCAATTCCGCTTTAGCAGATGGTATCATCACCAAATCTGAGGCCGCCTTTCTACGGAAAGACTTCTACAAAACGCCATATTTTTACTACTTACCTAAGATTCACAAACATCCCACACTGCCCCCGGGTAGACCCATAGTTGCAGCGATGGAAAGTGCCACTTCTGGACTTAGCCAATACATTGACATCTTTCTTCAACCCATAGTTCATCAACTCCAGTCATACATCAGGGATGGTACACATTTACTTGAGTTACTCTCCCCATATAAATGGGAACCCAGTTATGTGTGGCTATCCCTTGATGTTAACTCATTATATACCTCAGTCCCTCATGAGTTTGGACTTAGGGCTCTAGAATTTTTTCTTTCGCATGATCCCGATTTAAATCCGAGACAAGCTTCCTTTATCCTTTAAACCACACACTTCTGCTTGTCCCATAACTATTTTAGTTTTGAGGATGTATTCTATCTCCAGACACAAGGAACCGCTATGGGAGCTAATTTTGCTCCATCATATGCAAACTTATCTATGGTCTATTGGGAACAGAATTACATCTGGCACAATTGTCCTTTCTCTGGGAATGTCGTCTTTTACGGTCGGTATATAGACGACATTATTATCATCTGGGATGGCCCCCAGGAACATATTCAGCTATTCGTAGAACACTGCAACAACAACCCCTATGGACTCACTTTCTCCTCGGTTTCAGATACCCATCATCTCGCTTTTCTAGACTTAGACCTCAGACACGAGAGTGGTAACATCTGTGCCAGCAATTACACTAAACCTACGGCTGGCAACTCCTTCTTACATTACACCAGTTTCCATTACCCTAAATGGATTAATAATATTCCCAAAGGACAGTTCTGCCGTTTACGACAAAACTGTACACTTGATAGTGACTACATCACCCAGAGTAATCTGCTCAAAGAAAAATTCTCCGACAAACAATATCCAACCTGATAGATCAGGCTTGTGAACATTACCAACATGGTATGCCACCGAAAAAAACAAAAAATCGTGGAGATGATCTACCATATAGATTCATCACCACCGTCCATTCACAACATAAAAGGATGGAAAGGATCCTCTCTAAACATTGGGACATCCTATGGACCAACCCTCATCTGGGCACCATCCTACCTGTACAGCCTAGGGTAACCTAGTAAAATCAGGTCACCCAGTTCACAGTCCAATCCTTTGGTACTGTTTCCACTGGTAGGAATGTACCAGTGCAAAAAGGTTCTGTGTAAAACATGTCACTTTGTAAAACATGGACGAAAATCCTTTTGTTATAAAAACAAAACGTATCAGTTGGATGGTTTCTTCAACTGCTCATCTGACTACGTAGTATATGCCTTCACCAGCCCCTGCGGCCTAATTTATGTTGGTCGCACCATTTGCCCATTACGCCAACATTTTGGTAAACACAGGAGACTCATCGAGGAGGGCAAGGATATACATAGTGTGCCCCGCCACTTTGCTGAGGTCCACCAAAAGTCCACTGAGGGCCTAGAGGTTTGGGTTGTGAAGCAAGTTCCGAGGTCTCTCTCTGGTGCGGAGCGTTTCAGTAAACTCTGCGCCAGAGAGACCTTCTGGATCTACAACCTTGATGCCCTCTTGCCCGGAGGTTTGAATGAAACCATTGAAATAGCTACGATACTATAGTATTATTGTCTAAGGTTCTTGGTTAACCCTGTTCTGCTTATCTTTAGGTATATGCACATTCTTTTTGGTCCTATGGGGGTGGCGGGTCTACTTGATAAAGAGTAAGTAACCACATATAACAATATTACCTGTACTTCGTATACATTGTATATACTATATGTATTTACACGTAACAGGGTGTCTCCTGTCAGGCTATCTCGCATACCTCATTAGGTTATGCACCCAGGTTACACCCATACAAGGTATCTCATGTATAATCTAAGAAATGGATATGTACAGGCAGACATAATTTCTCCTATATTAGTTACCCAGTATATACCCCACACTGGGGAGTCATTCGTTGAGTGTGTTGATTGTAATTTCTGCGTACATTTATATCATATCCTATGTTCATTACCCGGGTACAGATAATACTAGCAATGCACAAACCCTTACTGACCCATACACATACACTCTTATTAAATTTATTAATAATACCAATTTTTTAAAAAAATGTAAAAAAAAATTTTTTAAATATTAAAAATATCTATAGTAGTCCATCATATCATTGTTGTCTTATGGTGTATATATATGAAGAAATAAAATGGTATTCCATCTTCATCTGTGGCATACACCACACTACATATAAAGAATACATCTACATACCCCTGAACACATATATCCCTATAGACCACACGTATTCTCTTAAAGAACTGCTTTATAGAATTTCTCTTAATATATATGTTCTTCTAATTATGTGGCTCCTGTAAACATATATTTGCCCTGTTTTTCCGTAGTATATGGGTCCCGGACACCCCAAAGTTCGGTATGGACCCGAACGTTACAGTCCGGGTTCGCTCAACACTAGTTCCTGAGTGTTGTGGTCCATCTGCTCACACTGCCCTCAATCACATCCATACCGCTCCCGTTTTTTTTGTTTTATTAGGGGATTGAACTTGGATGGGGATTAGGGGTGTTATGGGATGCCCATAGAATTAGTTGCAAACTTGCACAGGACCACTATATACAGCTCCATATATACATCTCCTCTTATCCTCCAGCACTTCACTTGCTCCAGTTACACTTCTTCCTCCAGCACATGACTTGCTTCTCTAAACTCTGGTTCCTCTCTCCTGCACATTACTTGTTCCAGGCCCAGAAGAAAGTTTACTAGGCCTTCTCCATTCCTCTAGCCTGACTAGCACATGGTGAGGCCTACATTGCTGTGCGCAAGGCCTCAGAACCACCAGTTACAGATAGGGGCCATTGATCCCCTAGTGTGTAGGTACACTGATGTACTAGCCGGCCTGATGGACTACTACTCCCAGTCCATTCTCTTACTCCAGGCCGCTCCAGCTGTGTTGGCCTTCTCCACTGCTTCCATGACACCACAGTCCCTTACTGACTTCTGCATCCTTCTCAGATTGTCTCTCACCCCAATCCACTCCGGCATGCCTCTACAGCTTCCCAGGGTGTGTGTGTCACTCACCGATCACCCGGTGGACTCCCGACTGAGCCTCTCCAGTAGCACTGTCTGTTGTTCTCCAGCTCCCTTGCGCTGCTCCAGGATCTCTTCCTTCCTCCTGACTGCACCCAAGCCCAGGCCTCAAGGTCACCTCCCCCAGACTGGGGGTTTTCTCCCGGGTGAGGCCTCAGCAACCTCAGCTACATCTCCGCTCCAGCTCTTCCACCCAAACTCCTCCCAGATTGGGCTGACCCTTAGTATTTAAGGAGGCCTGCCCATCCAGATAGGGGATTGGTCAGGGCTCCTTAGAATCAGGGCCAGCCCTACCATGGGTCCGCGTGAGTCCCATGGTCCCAGACGGCCGCTGGAGAGGGGCGGCAAATTGACAACCACATTTTTTCCCCAGCATTTTTGTGTGCAGGGGCACTATGCCTATCTGTGCAGGTTGGGGACAGCAAAAGGAAAGGGGATTTCTGGAGTGTAAGAAGCTCCGTGTCTCCCCGTCGAGGCGGGCAGATGGTGCGTTCCAGAGAGCGGCCCGTCTGGGCTGCATGTGTGAGGCACAAAGCAGCTGGGCTGTCCCTGGAAATTGCGGCCTCCAACTCAGCCTCACGGCCGCCCATTCAGGTCCCGGGTTGGCGGGGGGCGGAGACTAGAGTGCTGATGTAAGGGAAATTATAATACCTTGTATGCATTATAATTTGCCTGCGCTAATAAGCGCAGTTTTCAGCTCTTTTGCATAATGCATTTGATCGACCTGTGTTGAAGCAGACAACTTACCCGCCGGCACTCCGACTCAACCTCCGGCGTTAAAGGTCCCTGTCGGGTCGACGAAACACGGAGTGTGTACGTCGGGTCTGCCCGGCGAGAGACCTTGCGTGGTAGACGGGCGGAGCTGCCCCTCTGTGCCTCGAAGAATGTGAGGTCTTTAGGGGAAAGGAAAACGACAGGGGTTGGACGTGTCTATCCGTATCACGGGGACGTGTGTTTTTACGACCCCTTTTTTACACCAACAGTTAAACGGCGGGGAGAGGTCGCCGGCAGACCCTGGTACCCTGAGTGCGCCTGGGTACCATCCCGACCGGGACTAAGATTCCTCGGGACTGGTTAGGGGATAGA
>BLSH010096789.1:6226-16406 GCA_018402905.1 Glandirana rugosa | reverse complement strand
CTTCCACCCGATGACTCTCCCCACCCCCGGTACTGACACGGTTACACGTGGGGCGGGCTTCAGAATCTGCTCCTCACACGTTGAAGGCTGGAACAAACGTGTCGCTTTCCAAAGTACACATTCGTTCCGACCTAACCCGTGCAGCCAAACAGCCACGGAAGTACAATAAAACCCTCACTATACATACCTTGGCTTCAGTCTATTTCCTGATGTTAGACTAAAGAAATGGAGATGCCGGTTACTGATTACACACTGAAAGGTATAATGTCTCTACTGGTGGTCCCCTAGATACAAACATCTGACCCACAAACGAATCCCACCCACAAACGACGGTAGACAACAGGAAGTGACAGGAAATCTCCACCTAGGAAAGGAAATTCACTCCTGTAAGAGTTATTATGGAGAAAAGGCATCTCCACTGAAGCTTTATCACCAATCCCTGTTTTCACAACTCAAAATCCTCAAAATCCAACTATCATTGGGACAGGAAGTGAGGCGACATCTCCCGAACAGAAACATAGGCAGGAAAAACAAACATCACAGGGGTGCTAACCCTTCCCTATGCTATGCCTATCACCTTTGTATATATAACATACTTTGTATGTTATATATATATATATATATATATATATATATATATATATATATATATATATATTTCTATTTTTATACATATATGTTTATTTTCATTCTTAATTTTTATTTTCATATGAATATGTCTATTGTTTGCTCTTTTTAGCCTATTTTATAAGATGGCCATGGTGTGAGCATGGGTATAAGTGAATTATATGGACCCTGTATAAGTCATTACATAGGAATTATTTTCAAGTGTCAATATTTTTTTTGACCACTAGATGGTGCTATAAGGCATAATTTGCACATCTAATAACCACTATTTGTGATTACTGCAGCGCGAGATGATTCATTTATATCCCAGTTAATTTTAACTCTTTTTAAGATGTTGGTGACATCTATCTTTATGACAGAGGAACATTTCTTTTTAAGTACAGATGTGTTTTGGATCTGAGAATCTTTATTAGTACTCCCAAGTGTGGGCATATAGATTCACTTCCGCCCTTTCTCCGGGATGTCTTTTAACCACTTCCTTACTGGGCACTTAAACCCCCCTCCTGCCCGAACCAATTTTCAGTTTTCAGCGCTGTCGCTCTTTGAATGACAATTGCGCGGTCGTGCAACGTTGTACCCAAACAAAATTTGCGTCCTTTTTTTTCCCACAAATAGAGCTTTCTTTTGGTGGTATTTGATCCCCTCTACGTCATTTCTGATCGCCGCTATAAACAAAAAAAGAGCGACAATTTTGAAAAAAAAAACAATATTTTTTACTTTTTGCTATAATAAATATCCAAAAATAAAAAATAAAAAACCAAATTTATTCATCAGTTTTGACCGATTTATATTCTTCTACATATTTTTGGTTAAAAAAATCGCAATCGGCGTTTATTGATTGGGTTGCGCAAAAGTTATAGCGCCTACACACTATGGACATTGATTTATGGCGTTTTTATTTATTTAATTTTTTTTTACTGGTAATGGCGGCGATCTGCGATTTTTATCGGGACTGCGATATCGGGGCGGACATGTCGGACGTTTTTGACACATTTTTGGGACCATTGACATTTATACAGCGATCAGAAATTTAAATGTCCACTGATTACTGTATAAATGTCATTGGCAGTGAAGGGGTTAACCAGCAGGGGGCAGTGAAGGGGTTAACAATGTTCCCTGGGTGTGTTCTAACTGTAGGGGGGCGGGGCTGGTCGGGACATAACAGATCTAACTGATCCCAGTGACAGGGATCAGTAGATCTGTCATGTCCCATTCACAGAACGGGGAACCGCCGTGTTTACTTCGGCCGTTCCCCGTACCTTCTCTCTGAAAGGAGATTGCGGGTCTCCGGCGGACATCGGGTCCGCCCGACCCGTGGGCACGCGCGCCCAGCACAAGCCAAATGGGAGGACGTCTATTGACGTCCTCCCGGCATTTTAGAGCCGCGATGTAGCCGTCATTCGGCTATGGCGCGGGTGGGAGGAGGTTAATGCGCAGCACACATCAGACAGATACGCCCAGGAAGAAGTCATTCTGTGACGAAACCGGTAGGCGGGGCTATACTGATGTGTGTGCTGCGCTCGCACGGCCGTGCTATACATATATACAGACTCTGGAATTTGTCTGAATGCGTTGGTTTTACTACAGAAATGTGAGTGCTTTATCATTGTTCTTACTGCTTGGAAATAAACTACCTTACAAAATTACGCTATTGCCCTGTGCACATTCTTTTTATATTTTCCGGTGGGACCTGTGACTAATAGCCATCTCAAGGGAAGAAGGCTGCTGGGATCCCCTCTGATTTAACCAAGGGAGTTTTATACATCCCTAAAACGTGTTTTGGCTGCTCCATTCGTTTGGAAGCCATATCTATCTGGTAAGCGTGTTGATTGTCTGGAGGTGGAGGTTCTCAGTAATCACACTATAGAGGAACTGTGTGTTTAACCCCTTCACATCGGGTGTCTTTCTGCAAGACTGTCTGCTGCTGAACTCTCCCTTCTATTGGATTTTGATTTCATTTTCATTATTGGGACTTTTTAATTATCATGTTATTCATGCATTGACTCAGGGCCATGTAGCTGTTTTATTGATCTTTCTTTTGCCGCCCAGCATCGGATTCCTCTCCGGCCCAAGGAACGTCCAATGACCATTCGATTGGCCGACGGGTCGATCATCAAGTCCAGAACAGTGACCCAGGAGACCTTCCCCCTGCCAGCCCGGATGACCGGAGGCCATTCAGAGTTTCTATTATTGGACGTGATAGCTTCTCCACTGTTCCCAGTGATCCTTGGCCTCCCATGGCTCTGAATTCACAGCCCCCTCATTGACTGGAACACCGCAGAAGTTTGGTTCCTGTCTCCATATTGTTTGGGTCACTGTCTCCAGCCACCCCAGGGGGCATCACCAGCGGTGCTCTCTCTTACCCCTGATCCAGACCCGGAAACCCGCCTTGCCGTCCCTGAAGTGTACCTTGACTTCCTGGACATCTTCAGTAAGAAGGGGGCAGACACCCTACCTCCGTATAGGCCGTACGACTGCCCAATAGACCTGCTACCTGGAGCCGAGGTCCCTTTCGGCAGAATATTCCCCCTTTCAGAAATGGAGCTAGTGGCCCTCAAGGCCTACCTTGAAGAGAATCTGCAGAAAGAGTTTATCCAACCCACTACGTCTCCCGCAGGAGAAAAGAGATCATTCTCTCCGGCCATGCATTGACTACCGGGACCTTAACAAAATCACGGGGGGGGGGCGTGGTTTGACGCTGCTCTAAGATGGCCGCATAGACTGATCTCTCCGACGAGACGGGACCTGTTCACCAGCCGCACAGGGGGAAAACTTCAGCCTGTACCCTCCAAAGGTAATGGGGAAGAACGACCATGCTCCCGGGACCACCCGGAGCCAGAAAGTCCCATCCTCTCAGTCCGTTGGAAGCATCCCCGCGATGTTCCGCATGCCGGCCGGGGAAGGCCACGCCGCCTCGGACATGGACACAACGGCACTGCCGAGTAATCAGGCGGCAGCCGCCAAGGACTCGGCTCCCACGTTCACTGCCCCATTAGGCTCCCGTAGCCTAGCAGACCTGCATTCTGTGGCTGCTGACATCAAGGCTACCTTGTCAGCAGCCATTACAGATCTAAGATCAGACATCAGTGCCATAGCCACAAGAATGGGCACGGTGGAACAAGCCACTGCACGCCATGCGGATGCAATTAAACAACTGCAACGATCATCTGACACTAATCTTTCTCATATTATTGAAATCCACTGCCATTTGGAAGATGTGGATAATCGTGGCAGACGCCACAACATTAGGCTCAAGGGGATCCCTGAAACTGTAGAGCAAAAACACATTGAACACACAGTCATTGGCATCTTTAATGACCTCCTAGACCATCCACCTGACTCCCCTATCAAAATGGAGAGAATAAATTGTGCATTGTGACCAAGGGGAAGTGAATCAGACCCCCCTAGGGACATCATATGTTGTCTTGTAAACTTCCCACTAAAAGAAGCGATCTTAAGGAAGGCCAGGGAACGCAATCGTGTCATATTCAATGGAACTGAAATCAAACTTTTTCAGGACCTTTCCAACATAACTCTCCAGCACAGACGAGCATTGCGCCCCCTGCTGGACCATTCCCTATAAGTGGAAATTTCCATTTTGTTTATCCACGACCTGGAGAGGACGCACAGCAAACCTCCGTACCCCAGACGACCTCCAGTCCTTTTGTGATTCTCTACAAATACCGTTAACAGAAGTACCGGACTGGTACAGCTCCTTTTCCATCGCAGAGACCTGGATTGAAGTATCCAATAACTGTACGCCCAGAGCACAATGACACAGGGACCGTAAGTGGAGGAATGCCTCCCCCCCGACTTCACCCAACCTGCACCGCAGATTTGATGCGCAGAGAAGCCCGGGTGCATCACCGCCCCGCAGAAGAGACCATGTGGAGACATAACTAGATGATACCATGGTTTATTTCACGTTCAGACCTTCTTTTTCCCTCACCGTTTTCCTTTGGGACTGTTACGCATGCCAGGGACTCCTAAAAGAGCTGTCACACTTCCAAAGAAGAAAGTTCAGATACACCGCTATCTCCGGGTACTCTCCCCTTCTTACAGCAGAGACTCCCCAAACAAACCCCATAACCTGGACCCAATAGCACTCAACCTCATCTGGTTAATACGATACCTAAACGGGGTCCAGAATCCCTAATTTCCTATCACTTACTATTGTTCCATATTTACCTCTCTGCTACAACAAGACTTTCCTAGATCCTATAACAGCTCTCCAAGCAAGAAGGACAAAAACTTTTATTTTTCCTTGTTTTCTAATTTTATTTTATTTTCTTTCCCTTTTTTTGCTTACTTGCCCAGTGTGCACCTCTTGCTTTCTTCCATACAGGATCACCAATGGCATTTGATCAACTCTTCCCCTTCTCTACCCCATCAAGAAGGTCGGTTTGTTTTTGCAGTTTAAAAGACTTTTCTTTCATCCAAGTAACACTTTACTATTGTGAGATGTCTTAATGTTATTTAAACGGTTATCTTTTTGCATTTCATTAATGGGAATGTTTATTACTTTGTTCTTGAGACTGGATGGAGTGTTTGCCGGCTAGCCATAATAAGTTTATTCATTTACACACAATTATCACTGGGTGGGTTTACTATTTCTCAGCCTACTTAATCTCTACCTCGGGCCTTGCTTCTGTCCTTTGAAGGATTCTACCGAGATCTCTACAACATCTCCCCCAATCAGGCATGCCCATATAATAACATGGCTCGATCTGAACTACTTAAAAAATTCCTTTCCCCCCCATTCCAGTATGGGGGTGCCAAAATTTCCCCCACTGCAGCCCAGAGTTTAAATACGCCCCTCTCAGAGGCTGAATTTGACAGAGCCCTAAAAGACATGAAAGTGGGGAAATCGGGCCCGAACGGATTCCCCCTACAATACTACAAAACATTTGCAGACATCCTGAAACCTCAATTTATCGAGGCCTTTAGAACCCTATCCCAACACAAACCAATACCACCCCATCTCCTAGAATCTCACATAACAGTGATTCCCAGGGAGGGTAAGGACCCAGAAATAGTTTCAAACTACCGCCCCATTTCCCTTATAAATGTAGACGCGAAAATATACGCGAAAATCTTGGCCAACCATCTCCTCCCCCTTCTCCCCTCCCTGATCTCTCTAGACCAGGTGGGATTTATCCCGGGTAGAGAGGGGAGAGACAATACAACCAAAGCCCTCAATATCCATAATTGGCTACAAAAAATGAGTTCCCGGGGTTCTTCCTCTCATTAGACGCCGAGAAGGCATTCGACAGAGTGGCCTGGGACTACATGGCCAGCGTACTAGACTCAATAGGCCTCCCAGATATCATGCTAGCATACATTGGGGCATTGTACTCCATGCCAACTGCTAGGGTCCGTGCGAATGGCCACCTGTCGGACGCCTTCACTCTACATAACGGCACTAGGCAGGGTTGCCCCCTCTCCCCCATTCTCTTCGTTCTCACCATGGAGCCCCTGCTAATCCACATCCACCTTAATCAAGACATTAAAGGTATATCTATCAAAGACCGCACCTTTAAGATCGCTGCATTTGCAGATGACTTACTACTCTTTCTCTCTGATCCCCACACTACTGTACCCAACCTTTTAAAAGTCCTAACAGATTTCCAACACATTTCCAATCTCAAAATAAATCACTCCAAATCCAATGCTATAAACATCACCTTGCCCCCAGAGGTTAAGAAAACTTCCCCTTCAACTGGGCTAAGGACCACATCTCCTACTTAGGAATCAAGATTACGAGATCTCTTTCAAATTTGTATCAGGCCAACTTTGAACCTACCATTAGAGCGACAAAAGAAGATCTTAAAAGATGGAATTCACTCAATATCTCTTGGTTTGGCAGGGCTTCCCTGCTTAAAATGACAATCTTGCCGCGCTTCCTATACTTATTTCAGACAATCCCGATTGCACTACCTACAACCTTCATCCTTCCGTAAGATGTGCTCTTGCTTCATTTGGAGACACAAACCCCCAAGAATTAAATTTGACCGTCTCATCCTTCCCAAACACAAGGATGGAATCGTCCTCCCAGACCTGCGGCGCTACTACTGGGCGGTCCATCTGTCACGTATAGTGGATTGGAATATACACTATTCTATAAAAGACTGGGTTTCCCTTGAGCAACTAGTCTCTCCCCAAAATTTAAAAACGCTCCCCTGGATAAAGCCAAAATACATCTCCCACCAAATAAAATCTCACCCGCTATTAGGCCCCACGCTAGCAATCTTCCATTCTTCCGCCAACAAACTGAATTTGAAGCACTGGATAGGACTAGAGCTGATTGAACCTCTGGAAGTTCGGGTGCTGCAGGTTCGGCCGAACTTCGGGACAAAGTCCGGGTTCAGGTCCGGACTTGACCCGAACTTTGACCCGGACCCCGAAACCCATTGAAATCAATGGGGACCCGAACTTTTAGGCACAAAATGGCTGTAACAAAGTCCTGGAAAGTCCTAGAGGTCTGCAAAAGGAAGGAAAATGGGGGTAAGGGTCAGACAAGTGCCCTACAAAGAAATGGGGATAGGGAAATAACTTAAAATAATTTTTAAGCAAAAATCACATAAAAAAATCAAAAATGCAGGTGGATGTGGAGTTGGAGGTTGAGGAGGCGGTGAAAGTGGTGGTGGAGGAGGAGGGGGAGGTAGCCAACACTGTTTTTTTTATTTTTGGAATTTATTTGTTTTTTTTTAAACCAGCAATGTAGATGCACTTTTTAATTTTGTGCAAGAAACAATAATCTGTCCCTTTAAGCAACAGTAGGAACCTCTCCCTATAGACCTAGGAGATAATTTTAGATTCTAAAATAATCTCCAAGTTGTACAGGGAAAGCCTCCAGCTGTTGCTTTAAGGGAAAGATTATTGTTCTAAAATCATCTTCAAAGTGTGCGGGAAAAGCCTGTTTCAGCCGCATAGAGCCATATTAGTGTTCTAAAATCATCTTTAAAGTGTGTAGGAAAAGCCTGTTTCAGCCGCATAGAGCCATATTAGTGTTCTAAATTCATCTTCAAAGTGTGTGGGAAAAGCCTGTTTCAGCTGCATAGAGCCATATTAGTGTTCTAAAATCATCTTCAAAGTGTATGGGAAAAGCATATTGCAGGGGCATAGAGCCATATTACTGTTCTTCCAGCCGCATAGAGCCATATTACTGTTCTTCCAGCCGCATAGAGAGCCATATTATTGTTCTAAATTATAGAACAATAATATGGCTCTATGCGGCTGAAACAGGCTTTTCCCACACACTGTGAAGATAATTTTAGAACACTAATATGGCTCTATGCGGCTGAAACAGGCTTTTCCCACACACTGTGAAGATGATTTTAGAACACTAATATGGCTCTATGCGGATGAAACAGGCTTTTCCCACACACTGTGAAGATGATTTTAGAACACTAATATGGCTCTAGGGGGCTGAAACAGGCTTTTCCCACACACTGTGAAGATGATTTTAGAACACTAATATGGCTCTATGCGGCTGAAACAGGCTTTTCCCACACACTGTGAAGATGATTTTAGAACACTAATATGGCTCTATGGGGCTGAAACAGGCTTTTCCCACACACTTTGAATATGATTTTAGAACACTAATATGGCTCTATGTGGCTGAAACAGGCTTTTCCCACACACTTTGAAGATGATTTTAGAACACTAATATGGCTCTATGCGGCTGAAACAGGCTGTTCCCACACACTTTGAAGGTGATTTTAGAACACTAATATGGCTCTATGCGGCTGAAACAGGCTTTTCCCTCAAAATGTTAAATAGTCCGCGCTATAGACCAAACATACTGTGTTTCATAGACCAATCCTTATTGATACCCTCTCCAGAGTCCAAGGGTCAACCTATGAATGGGGGCTGCTGCTATATAGGTATCCACCAGGGGATACCCCTTGAAAATCGGAAAACTAAATTAATGCTGTGCCACCCTATAAAATACTATATCAATCAACTTATAATACTGTGTCATATATCATAAAGTGACAAATGCTTCAAGCAAAAAGAATTGATGAATACTGTGCAAATTATTTCAAATCCACTCTGTTGAAATGACAGATGCTATACTGAATAAATCACATATAACAATCTAATAAAGTCCATAGACAAAAAGTGCTCGGTGCTCCAATTAAAGTGCTCAATATGCAATCCGTGGTGCTCAGTGACAGCCCCCTCTTGTGGCCCCTGTTGTAGAAATTTAGGATGTGTATTATGTATTGTCACAGTGTCTCCCAGTGTCGGTTTACCGGTATTCGCTGTGTACAGCGAATATGGCTTTAACCGATATTGAGGAAAGGCCACATACAATGAAAATCTTCTATCAATTGATAATTACACGCTACCCACCCGATCATCCCGGCCAGCAGGCACCCTGAGCGGTTATCGCTGGAGCAAACGCTGGTCCGGATCTTTGAGGTGCAATGCACCTTCTGTGGCGCGGGTGTATTACCGTCAATCAGGGGGCCCCTGTCTTCTGTACAGATCGATCTGCTTGGCGGCGGTTCACTTGCGTTATGGAATTAGTATTGCCTTTTATGTAAGGATAATGATTTGTAGGCTTTCTGTGGCATCTGATCAATGTGACAGAAATCTGCAGCTATATTCCTTTGTGTTGTAATTTACCCTTTAATGGAACAGTAGCATAATTGCTATGTAATATAGTTCAGAGAGCTGTATTGGGTAGTGATTCATTGTAATTGGCAGGTTAGTGCATGTGTGGGGGGGATTTGTTGTGTGGCCTTTGTGAGAAAGCACATGGCTTCCATGTGCCAGTTGTTTTCTCATACAGGCCGGCCAACCCCCCCCATACATGCATGCCTTTCCTATTGTATAGTTTGAATGTAAACAAGTGTGTCATTGATTGGTAGTTTTGTATTGAGCTCATGTCATGTGACTGTGCCTTGGAGGCTGATTGGCTGATTGTGAAGCCATCAGTCCCTTTTGTTCTCTGTTTGACCAGTATAAATAAACACACCAGGCATGGAATGGCAGGACAATCCCTGCTAACGGCCATGTGAGATGAGGCAATCTGTGTCTGTGTCTGTGTCTCTGCTTCAAACACAGGTCGATCAAAAGCATTATGCAAAAGAGCTGAAAAGCGCGCTTATTAGCGCAGGCAAAATATAATGCATACAAGGTATTATAATTTCCCTTACAGAAGATGGCGGGCCAGACTTGTAGGAGCTTACAGAAATTTCCATCACATCGGACCGATTTAATATTATGGAACATACGTAATATAAAACGGACGCGATTATTCGCGCGAAAAGTCGAGAAAACGTATTACGAAAACTAGCTGGACACAAACTTCGTCTCTGTGTCTGTGTCTGTGTCTAACGGAGTAGAGTGTACCGGCAATCGTCCCTAACAGGACGGTAAGGTACGGACCACACAAATAAATATGACCAGTTTGTCTCTTGTTTTCCCTGACTACCGAAGTGTTAGTCGGTTAGTCGGAGGTTCCGTGTCAGTGTACTGTACTCGAGTTATGTTTTGATGGTTAGTTACTGTGTGAACAAATGTAAGTTTGATATGTTATCCT
>BLSH010096778.1:36156-48240 GCA_018402905.1 Glandirana rugosa | reverse complement strand
GGAGTCTATGGGAGGGGGACACCCGGTTTGGGGACACTGTTCTCCGGAACCATTGCCAATAAAAACACCAAACATAGGGAGGGCCCCCTAGGCAACAACTGGTCCAAGTTTGGGATGTTCGGCCGTTGACCCGCAAAACCTATGGTTCGGCCTCTCACATGGAGAGGGCCCCCTAGACCACAACTGGTCCAACTTTGGGACCTCTAGCACCTATGGTTCGGCGCAAGGTCTTATTGCAAGCATTGTGTGAGGCTGAGGCCCTATGATACTCTCCTGATTCCCCCCACGGTGTCCCCATGTGTCCTCCACGGTATCCCCCTGTGTCCTTCACCCACCACGGTGTCCCCTTGTGTCCTTCACCCACCACAGTGTCCCCCACCCACCACGGTGTCCCCCTGTGTCCTACCTTCCCCCACCCACAGTGTCCCCCTGTGTCCTTCACCCACCATGGTGTCCCCGTTTCCTCCACCCACCACGGTGACCCCCTGTGTCCTTAATTCCCAACAGTGTCCTTCTCTTCCCCACCCACGGTGTCCCCTTGTGTCCTCGCCTCCCCCGGCATCCCTTTCTGTCCTCGTCCTGCGTCCCTCTCTGTCCCCGGCATCCCTCTCTGTCCTTGTCATACTGCGTCCCTCTCTTTCCCTGACATCCCTCTCTGTCTTAGTCGTACTGCGTCCCTCTCTGTTCTTGTTGTACAGCGTCCCTCTCTGTTCATATCCCACAGCATCCCTCTCTGCCCTTGTTGTACAGTGTTCCTCTCTGTCCCCTACATCCCTATCTGTCCCCATCGCACTGCGTCCCTCTCTATCTCTGGCATCCCTCTCTGTCCTTGTCATACTGCGTCCCTCTCTTCCGGGCATCCCTCTCTGTCCTTGTTGTACAGCGTCCCTTTCTGTTCTTCTCCCACGGCATCCCCTAAAAGGCAACTATGATAGGGGGCCCAGGACAGTAAGAACTGTTTACATTTGCAGTTTGGGGAGGTGGTAAAATCCCCATAGATGAGCCCTGTTTTTTTACCACCACACTACACATGTTGCAACAGGAATTGTACATCCTGTCACACTTAAAAGAAATATAGCAACCATGTGCAGTGACCAAGGGGCTAAAGCAGGCAGTGAGGAGGCATTTTATTGCCTTTTCACCACCTGCTTTAACCCATTGGATCCCACACTAGCATGTATTGCACACAGTTGCGGGGTGTTTTCAGAGCGGCCCCATTCACTTGAATGGGCCATGTTTAGCAGGCTACACCTGGTAAGTGTGACAGGGTGTAGAATTCCTACTGTGGCTGCAACATGTGTACACCCCTGGCCAGTGGGCGGATTTGGTGGGATGGCAAGTGGGTGGGCCCTGGGGAATGTTGGTGATCAGACTGGGGGGGGCAGGTCTAAAGCTGTGTAATGGGCCCCAAAATTTCTGATGGCTACCCTGCTCACAGGTAACTTTACACCTTCTTTCATCATCCTGGAGGTGATCATTCGCTGAGTCTTTGCTGTTTTGGCTATTCTTCCATCCATTCGAATGGTAGTTTTACCTTTTTCTTCCATGTCATTCTGGTTTTGGTTGCCATTTTAAAGCATTTGAGATCATTTTAGCTGAGCAGCCTTCTTTATATATTTTCCCCTCTCCAATCAACTTTTTATTCAAAGTACGCTGTTCTTCACTGTTCTGAACAGTGTCTGGAACAACCCATTTTACTCAGATTTTCAGAGAGAAATGCACTATACTCAAACATGCATGTACAACATTTGCTGCCTTCCTCCTTAAATAATGACTACTTTTTTTCACAGACTGAATGATCTGACCAATTGAACGCCACACTGCTATTATTTTGAACACATCTCTTTCAATTAATGATTCAATTACACAGAATCAACAGCATGCGTGTCATGATTGTTGGGTCTGTTAGTTTTCTACTACACCTACTAGTACTATTATTTGCTATATAGAAATATAATTTATACTAAAAACAGTGATTGATCTGGTTAGTGATGTTGGACTGCTATTATTTTGAACACAACTGTACCTGCCACTTGCATTTGCTCCGCCATCATGTGTTTTGACGTGATTTCCCCTCCCGGGGCCTCACATTTCTCTGGTCTCTGCTTTATAACTCTTTAACTTTACAAACCGGCATTAGGACATTAAAGCCCAACTCCACATTTCCTCCAAACTCCCTGAAGCCTCCATTCTTTGGTCACGTGTTTGTCAGGGTCAGGAACCATGAATCAGACTTGAGACAGAAGTGCAGTAAAAAAATCACACTATTTAATAAAAATGGTAAAATAGAACAAACAGAGCAAAGAAAGTCAAAACATAGCCAAGGTTCGGTAGCCAGAGCGGATGGTTGGAGCAAGCCAGTAAATAGGGATCCAGAGATCAGTGAGGTCAAACAAACATCATACAGGATCAGGAACCAGAAGGGAAGTCACAGCAGAGATTTATCCAGAGATGTTGACAAGGTGAAGGGGGATCTGATCCAGGCAGTTTATATCTCTGTATAAAAATTGTATCACCAGATCAATATAGGAGATACTATGTAGCGCTAAGAAAACAGTTCAATTCAAATGTCCTTCATATGAGTAATTCCCAGGACTGTGGTGGAAGCTCCCAAAAGATATCTTCATATGGAGCATACACAATTCAATCATCCCAATCTCCCTCCAGGAATCCTACTCACCAGAGTTGTTTGCCTCACACTCTCGTGCTCGGCAGCTTCGCTTGTTTGCCACACAGGGGCTCCTCACAGAGGTCTCCCAGATCACTCCTGTCGGCGCTGCTGTAGTGGTCCGCTCGGTGCAAATCAATCGTCTCTCCCGCCTCGATCCTTTGGCACCTCACACACTGGGATGTGAAATTTTAGGCTGAGCTTCAGCAGGTGATGTCAGGATTTCATTCGGGATGAGAGAAAAAAAAGCCCCACATAGTGCATTATTTTTTTTTAAAACCAAAAGTTTAATTGCACATTAAAAAATCCCCTATGTTAGGGTACTTACAAACATCAAATTTGCAAATAGCAGTGGATCAATGAAGTGCCAGAGATCAGAGAGTGTATGTCTTACTGTCCTCCCTCTCTCCGACAGCTGATTCTCCCGACCTGCAGGATGATTACAGCCGTCCCTGCTTGCATATAAAATCTGTTGCCGTGTGGATGTGTCAGACGCGTTTCGTTAATGGACTTCAGCTGTGACACTCCACACGGCCGGCAACAATTAGTTTAAATATCCTCCCCCTTTGATTTACACAGGTGGGACTATTAATCAATTAAGGTGGCTCCGTAGACTACATTTTCCTTACTTCCGGCACCTCACCTTCATGGAAAGTCGCACAATATCACTCCATTTCATTACAAACAATCTCATCCCAATTTTAAATAACAACTTTTTCCCTTTAGGCAGTGGAACAACCCTAGATCACTTTCAATCAGGTTGTAAATTTATGTTGCAGATAATCAACTTTCATTCACTAGAACTACCATGCATATTCTGGAATCATTAATTATATGTTTGACCAGCAACACTGAAGTGGCTCAAAGGCTCCCGATGTTGATAACATTATACAGTTACTGTTTGTTCAGGGTATCTTCTACAATAAAACCACCCATATTCATTACCATTAGGTCCAATGTCTCCTCATTAGTAACACTTTGTAGTTGTAACTTACTCAGGGTATCCCCTATAGTTATCCCCCCATATTCATTACCAATAGGTCCAATGTGTCCCCTTATTCACCTTAATCATTTTAACCCTCCTATGTGTGATATCCTTAGTTACAAGAGATATATAATATCATTAATCCCAATGTGGGTATGTGTCCAAACACCCCAAAAGGTGTTTCTTTGTTTGGTAATCGCATGATACTACCCACCCTCCCCCTCCCTATCGGGTCCACTAGGGGCAGGGTGTTGTAACCCTGTTTAGTTCAATAGTAATCAAGGGTCACCCAACCTATATACGTCAGTTTATTGTATCCAGGACCATATCTATACCTTCACCTCCTGGGTTGGAATACTTCATAAGTGAGTTCAGCCTTAAAAATTGCTAATAAAAGAATTGACATCCAGTTCCACATTCATACCTCTAGGGGTCAAACTCTTCATCAAAAAAATCCACTTTGTTTCACGTTGAGACAACTGTCTCACGCGGTTTGAACCCCTCCAGGATGCATATACCAAGTCAATTCCGCAAAACTGTAACAAAGCTGGATTTCGATCATGTTTAATCCTAAAATGAAGAGATACGCTATGTTCCTTGTAACCTCTCTTGATGTTGGCTAAGTGTTCTGCCACTCTAATCTTCAGTTGTCTTTTGGTTCTACCAATATATGTTAGTCCACAAGGACACCATAGGAGATATACAACATAACTAGAATTGCATGTGATAAATTCACCTATATCAAAGCTACGTCCCTCCCAGTTTGTGAAGGATGTACGTCCTCTATTAAGAGTACTCACGGTTTTACATGCTTTGCACTGACGACAGGCGTAAAAACCTTTTTGTTCAACCTGTAGTTTTAATGTTCCTGGAGCATCCATTATCTTTTTAACTATGCTGTCTCCCAACGTAGGGGCCTTTCTATGAATAAAACTAGGCTTTTCAGGTAACTGTGGACCCAAATCCTTATCTAGTTTCAGAATATGCCAATATTTCCGGTATATCTCCTCTATCTCTCTATACTGGCAATGAAAATTAGAGATAAAGCTCCACTTATGCTGGTCATTATTCTCCTTCATAGTTCTATCTCTCAAACAATCCTCCCTTGGAATGTTCTCAACCTCTTCCATCACACCTTCTAAGAAATCTTCCTGGTAACCTTTCTCCAGGAATCTAGATTTTAACATTCCTGCCTGTGTTCTGAAATCATCCAAATTGCTACAATTACGTCTAATTCTAGTAATCTGGCCCTTTGGAATATTCCGTATCCAAGCTGGGTGGTGGCCACTGTTCACTGGTAGGTAACAGTTCCTGTCTGTAGGCTTGAAATACGCTTTGGTGACCACCCTATTCCCCTGCACTTCAATATCAACGTCCAGGAAGTGTATGTTAGTATCGCTTAATTGATATTCAAGTTTGATGTTTTTTTGGTTGGAATTCAGATATTGTATAAATTCCTCCACAGACTCTTTAGACCCATTCCAAATCAACAAGAGGTCATCTATAAATCTCTTATAGAATAACAATTGGGGTCGATTAACATTATAAATCATCTTGTCCTCCCACTCAGCCATAAACAGATTGGCGATGCTGGGGGCAAATTTAGCCCCCATCGCAACGCCAATAACTATAGGGGATACCCTGAGTAAGTTACAACTACAAAGTGTTACTAATGAGGAGACATTGGACCTAATGGTAATGAATATGGGTGGTTTTATTGTAGAAGATACCCTAAACAAACAGTAACTGTATAATGTTATCAACATCGGGAGCCTTTGAGCCACTTCAGTGTTGCTGGTCAAACATATAATTAATGATTCCAGAATATGCATGCTAGTTCTAGTGAATGAAAGTTGATTATCTGCAACATAAATTTACAACCTGATTGAAAGTGATCTAGGGTTGTTCCACTGCCTAAAGGGAAAAAGTTGTTATTTAAAATTGGGATGAGATTGTTTGTAATGAAATGGAGTGATATTGTGCAACTTTCCATGAAGGTGAGGTGCCGGAAGTAAGGAAAATGTAGTCTACGGAGCCACCTTAATTGATTAATAGTCCCACCTGTGTAAATCAAAGGGGGAGGATATTTAAACTAATTGTTGCCGGCCGTGTGGAGTGTCACAGCTGAAGTCCATTGACGAAACGCGTCTGGCACATCCACACGGCAACAGATTTTATATGCAAGCAGGGACGGCTGTAATCATCCTGCAGGTCGGGAGAATCAGCTGTCGGAGAGAGGGAGGACAGTAAGACACACTCTCTGATCTCTGGCACTTCATTGATCCACTGCTATTTGCAAATTTGATGTTTGTAAGTACCCTAACATAGGGGATTTTTTAATGTGCAATTAAACTTTTGGTTTTAAAAAAAGATAATGCACTATGTGGGGCTTTTTTTTCTCTCATCCCGAATGAAATCCTGACATCACCTGCTGAAGCTTAGCCTAAAATTTCACATCCCAGTGTGTGAGGTGCCAAAGGATCGAGGCGGGAGAGACGATTGATTTGCACCGAGCGGACCACTACAGCAGCGCTGACAGGAGTGATCTGGGAGACCTCTGTGAGGAGCCCTGTGTGGCAAACAAGCGAAGCTGCCGAGCACGAGAGTGTGAGGCAAACAACTCTGGTGAGTAGGATTCCTGGAGGGAGATTGGGAAGATTGAATTGTGTATGCTCCATATGAAGATATCTTTTGGGAGCTTCCACCACAGTCCTGGGAATTACTCATATGAAGGACATTTGAATTGAACTGTTTCCTTAGCGCTACATAGTATCTCCTATATTGATCTGGTGATACAATTTTTATACATGTATGAGGGTTTGATTGTAGCGGCTATTTAGAGAAAATGTGTATTTGAGGCATGAGGACGTCTACAGGTTAATAGCGCAGATTAAGTGATCCAATATTGGGAGGGCGTTATACAGAGTGATCATATTTTGTATAGTTTATATCTCTGTCAGAGCAGGCTTAACAAGCAGGATATGATCAGCAGGTGAGACAGAGTGGAAGTTGAGACTGGTAATTAACCGGCCGCTAAACAGCCTGCTTTGAGAAGCCCCGACAGTACCCCCTCCTCAACCACCCCCCCCCCCCCGAGGAACCACCGGGTTTGAGTGGAAAATGTCTATGGAAAGCAGGGAGGAGGACAGGAGCATGTACCTTTTGAGGATAAGATCCAAGAGCGTTCTTCCGGACCGTACCTTTTCCAATGAACCAGGTACTGTATGCACCCATGGGAGTCAGTGATAGATTGTATTTCATACTCCTCTTGGTTCTCAACCTGAACAGGATGAGGACGTGGTACCGAGGTGGTGAAGCGGTTGCATACCAAAGGTTTTAACCAGGAGACATGGAATACATTAGAAATTTGCATATATGGAGACAGGTCTATTAGAAGGCAACATGGCTGGTTGCAAACCATAATTGTCCATAAACGTAGACACTTGGGAAGCGGCATTGATGGCACTATTGTGTGCAAACTCCACCTAAGGTAACAGGTCAGACCAGTTGTTATGGTGGTCAGAAATATAGCAACGTATAAACTGTTCCAAGGACTGGTTGGCGTGTTCTGCGGCCCCATTGGACTGCGGATGATATGCAGAAGAGAAGGAAAGCTCAATTCCCAACTGTGCACAAATGACTGTTGTGAAATAGCCCAAATGAGTTGATTTTTCCCTGGGTGACCAGCAGCTTTGGGAGAACGGTAAGTCTGGAGCACAGCATTATGGAGACTCTCAGGGACAAAGCAACGGTCACAGGGTTTCTCAGGAGGAGCATGGATCTGAGCAGCAAGGATCTTGTCACCCAAAGGTGAAGTGAGACTGGTACAAACAGTAGCCAGAATACGAACAGGAGGTATCACTGGCACAGTAACCTACTTCATCTTGGAAGTGTAGGAAATCTATTGCGACAGTGCATTGGCCCTTACATTCTTAGTACCGGGTAAGAATGAGACTGTCATTGAAGCTTGACAGGAACAGAGCCCATTGTGCCCTCCTGGGGGAGAGGCATTTAGCCTCAGAAAAGAATGTGACATTCTTGTGGTCAATCAAAATGAGAATGGTGGTACCCTCGAGGAGATGCCTCCATTCTTTTTGAGGATATCATCGAGATAAACCACCACACATTGCTGCAACAAATCTCGAAGGACATCGTTGAGGAACTCCTAAAAAACTGCCGGAGCATTGCAAAGACCAAGCGGCATTACAAGGTATTCGTAATGGCCTGTCCTGGTATTAAACGCAGTTTTCCACTCATCACCCCCCTTGATCCCCAGCCATGAGGAGATATGGCACCAGGATGAAGGTCAATTGTGCAATCATATGTCCGGTGTGGAGGCAAACAACCGGCTTGACCTTTATCAAAGACATCGCTAAATTTGCGGTATTCCTCCGGTAGGGAGGAGAGTGAAGAGGTACACGAGACCTTAGTCACTTTCTGAAAACACGTCTTACTGCATTGTGGCGACCAGGAAAGAACCTCAGCACTAAGCCAATCAAAAGAGGGGTTGTGCCTCTGTAACCAAGGATAACCAATAACCACGGGAAAATGAGGAAAGGAAATGACTTGGAATTGGATTATCTCATGATGAAGAGCCCTTACGGCCATGGTCAAAGGAGCAGTCTCGTGAGTCACCAGGGCAGGCTGTAGAGGTCTCCCATCAATAGCCTCAATAACAAGTGGATTAGCCCAAAGCTGAAGCGGAATCGAGTGCTTAGATGCAAAGGCACTAACAATAAACAGGCCTGCAGCCCCAGAGTCGATTGGAGCCTGTATCTCGATGGACAACTCAGACCAAGAAAGGGTTACCGGAACCAGGGGCTTATCCTTACAGATGACTGGGGACGTAACCCTACAGGACCTCAGGTGCAAGCGTCCCCCCAGAAGGGTAGGACAAGACTTCAAAAAGTGACCTGCCTGGCCACCATAAAGGCACAATCTCTCCCTCCTCCTAAAAGCTCTCTTATCCGCAGAGAGACGTGCGAAGCAGCGGCGGCCGGTCAATAAGAGGAGCTTGGGTGCCGCTCCCCCCCCCCCCCCTGCTGACAAGAAAAAAATAGTCAGCCCGACCCCCTACAGGAGGCACCAGTATATTGACTTTTTTTTTCTTGGCTCCTCGCTGTCTGCTGACAGCAAGTAGTGAGCCGATTGGTCAGTCATAAAAGACTATGTATGTGCACAGAACAGGCGCACACACACAGTCTAATTGGCTGCCCTGAGCCAGTGACTGACTGGCATTGGATGCAGTGGGCAGGACTGTGGCAGACGTGCTGGCTGCATGATTACTCGCGCAGGCGCAGCACTTCGCCGGGTTTCAGTCCCGACTCCCTACTCTGTACTCCAGCACGCTCCCCGCTCGCAGGACTCTGCACACTGCCAGCCCGCCTAAGAGATGGAGTAAGTGTGGGACTTCGGGGGGGGGGGTTCGCCAGTGCTGCGAGGCCCTATCTGAGGCTCTGCATACTGCTATATGGTGACTCTGTATACCGCTATCTGGGACTCTGTATACTGCTATATGGTGACTGTATACCGCTATCTGGGGCTCTGTATAATGCTATATGGTGACTTTGTATTCCGCTATCTGGGGCTCTGTATACTGCTATATGGTGACTCTGTATACTGCTCTCTGGGGCTCTGTATACTGCTATATGGTGACTCTGTATACTGCTATATGGGGACTCTGTATACTGCTATCTGGGGCTCTGTATACTGCTATATGGTGACTCTGTATACTGCAATCTGGTAGCTCTGTATACTGCTATATGGTGACTCTGTATACTGTTATATGGTGACTGAAAACTGCTGTATGGTGACTCTGTATACTGTTATGGTGACTCTGTATACTGCTATATGGTGACTGCCTACTGCTATGTGGTGGATCTGTATACTGCTATCTGGTGACTCTGTATACTGCTATCTGGGGCTCTATATACGGCTATGTGGGGACTCTGTATACTGCAATCTAGGGCTCTGCATACTGCTATCTGGTGCACTGTATACTGTTATATACTGACTCTGTATACTGCTATCTGGGGCTTTATATACTGCTATATGGTGACTCTGTATACTGCAATCTGGGGCTTTGTATACTGCTATCTGGGGCTCTGTATACTGCTATCTGGTCACTCTGTATACTGTTATCTGGGGCTCTATATACTGCTATCTGGTGACTGTATACTGCTATATAGTGACTGTATACTGCTATATGGTGGCTTTCTATACTTCTATCTGGTGCTCTGTATACTGCTATATAGTGACTCTGCATACTGCTATATGATGTCTCTGTATACTGCAATCTGGGGCTCTGTATACTGCAATCTGGGGCTCTGTACACTGCTATCTGATGACTCTGTATACTGCTATCTGGTGCTCTGTATACTGCTATATGGTAACTCTGTATACTGTTATCTGGGGCTCTATATACTGCTATCTGGTGACTCTGTATACTGCAATCTGGGGCTCTGTATACTGCAATCTGGGGCTCTGTATACTGCTATCTGGGGCTCTGTATACTGCTATATGGCGACTCTGTATACTGCTCTCTGTGGCTCTGTATACTGCTATATGGTGACTCTGTATACTGCTCTCTGTGGCTCTGTATACTGCTATATGGTGACTCTTTATACTGCTACCTGGGGCTCTGTATACTGCTATATAGTGACTCTGTATACTGCTATATGGTGACTCTGTATACTGCTATATGGTTTCTGTATACTGCTATATGGTGACTGCATACTGCTATATGGTGGCTCTGTATATTGCTATCTGGTGACTCTGTATACTGCTATCTGGGGCTCTATATACTGCTATATGGTGACTCTGTATACTGTTATCTGGAGCTCTATATACTGCTATCTGGTGACTCTGTATACTGCTATATGGTGACTGTATACTGCTATATGGTGAATCTGTATACTGCTATATGGTGACTATATACTGCTATATGGTGGCTTTGTATACTGCTATCTTGTGATATGTATACTGCTATATGGTGGCTCTGTATATTGCTATTTGGTGACTCTGTATACTGCTATCTGGGGCTCTATATACTGCTATATGGTGACTCTGTATACTGCAATCTGGGGCTCTTTATACTGCTATCTGGTGCTCTGTATACTGCTATATGGTCACTCTATATACTGCTATATGGTAACTCTGTATACTGCTATATGGTGACTCTGTATACTGCAATCTGGGGCTCTGTATACTGCAATCTGGGGCTCTGTATACTGCTATCTGTGGCTCTGTATACTGCTATATGGTGACTTTGTATACTGCTCTCTGTGGCTCTGTATACTGCTATATGGTGACTCTTTATACTGCTACCTGGGGCTCTGTATACTGCTATATAGTGATTCTGTATACTGCTATATGGTGACTCTTTATACTGCTATATGGTTTCTGTATACTGCTATATGGTGACTGCATACTGCTATATGGTGGCTCTGTATATTGCTATCTGGTGACTCTGTATACTGCTATCTGGGGCTCTATATACTGCTATATGGTGACTCTGTATACTGTTATCTGGAGCTCTATATACTGCTATCTGGTGACTCTGTATACTGCTATATGGTGACTGTATACGGCTATATGGTGAATCTGTATACTGCTATATGGTGACTATATACTGCTATATGGTGGCTTTGTATACTGCTATCTGGTGCTCTGTATACTGCTATATGGTGACTCTGCATACTGCTATATGATGACTCTGTATACTGCTATCTGTGGCTCTATATACTGCTATATGGTGACTCTGTATACTGCAATCTGGGGCTCTGTATACTGCAATCTGGGGCTCTGTATACTGCTATCTGGTGCTCTGTATACTGCTATCTGGTGCTCTGTGTACTGCTATATGGTGACTTTGTATACTGCTATATGGTAACTCTGTATACTGTTATCTGGGGCTCTATATACTGCTATTTGGTGACTCTGTATACTGCTATATGTTTACTGTATACTGCTATCTGGTGCTCATTATACTGCTATATAGTGATTCTGTATACTGCTATCTGGGGCTCTATATACTGCTATATGGTGACTCTGTATACTGCTATCTGGGGCTCTGTATACTGCTATATGGTGACTCTGTATACTGCTCTCTGTGGCTCTGTAAACTGCTATATGGTGACTCTGTATACTGCTATATGGTGACTCTGTATACTGCTATATGGTGGCTCTGTATACTGCTCTCTGTGGCTCTGTATACTACTATATGGTGACTCTTTATACTGCTACCTGGAGTGGTATATCGTCATATGTCTCGGGGTCTATCGTCATATGTCTCAGTGGTATATCGTCATATATCTCGGGGTCTATCGTCATATGTCTTAGTGATATATCGTCATATTACTCGTGGTCTATCGTCATATGTCATTTGTATATCGTCATATGTCTCAGTGGTTTATCGTCATATATCTCGGGG
>BLSH010096744.1:279235-302676 GCA_018402905.1 Glandirana rugosa | reverse complement strand
CTGTGATGCTGAGCTGTATACTGTGTCCATGCTGAGCTGTATACTGTGCCCTGTGATGCTGAGCTGTATACTGTGCCCTGTGATGCTGAGCTGTATACTGTGTCCTGTGATGCTGAGCTGTATACTGTGTCCTGTGATGCTGAGCTGTATACTCCTGACACAATATGTGGAATACAGGGGACGGAGTGGGTGGATTCTATAAGGGGAGTGGCTTATTAGAAGTGGGAGGGGTCAAAAGGAAGGGGGGGGCCTGGCGCCCCCCCCATCCAAAAATGTCACCAGCCGCCACTGCTCAGGACGTCTACAATGGTAGACAGAATTGCTACCTTTTAAACCACGGGGCTAGAGCATGTCAAGTCCTTCTACACATAAATACACAGATACTGCATTTCTAGGAATATATAGGACTTACATTAGTCAGGAGTTAATCTTCTAAACGATATATTTATACCTCTAATACGTAATCTTCTAAACTATTCTGTGATTTTTGGTGGTTCTTGCTGCGTGAGTGTAGAATAGTAATGTTATCCTCTGATTTTTGGTAATGACATTTTTATTTCTAATGTTGGTACACATATCACATTTTTGGGCTCAAATTAGGATCATTTGGAAAGAATAAAAAATAAAAAAATGGGACTAATTTTACATTTCCATAAGCAATGGTATTGTTTGTGGTTTGTAAAGACACCTGTGTGAGTTTGGGGAAATATTTTTGTGAGCTAGATATCAACAAGTGAATGTGACTGAGAAAAAAATATTTTACCAAAACATGAAAAGATTATTCTAGCATTCTTAAAAACAAAATGGATTATAAAAATTGCAACATTGTTGCAAGGAAAATTTCTTTGAGAGAAAGATACATTTCATCTCAACACGAAATGGATTTATTTGGGGGAAATAACATTTGTACCATTAGAATGAATGGCTGAAAATTGCATTGAGCTACATAACTCTCATCTTCACTCCTAAAAAAAGCTGTGTAAAACAACTTTTATTTTGGTATTTACTATCTACTCATGCAATTACTCCATGAGAATTAAAAACTGAGTTTTTTTGTGTCTGAGCATGCTGAGTTGTGCTCAGCTGTGCTCTGCACCTAAATGTAAAGAGACGGGGAATTTATATTTTCTCAGACTTTTAAGATATTTCAGTGTAGAGATCACTTTTTCACACAGTTTAAAAGCAAATTATCGTTAAACAATATACCGCATATTTTAGAACAATTTAGGGGCTCAGATCATGCTCTAAACACTATTTCTATTTGCACTACTCCAGGTCCTGACTAGAGTAGGGATTTGAGCGTTATCTGTGACCTGGGATCAATAGTGAATTCCATTTTGAGAGTAATTTGCCGTCAGCGCTATTGTGAATACCGTTTTAGCACTATTTACAGCGAATCGCAGTAATCTGCCACAAATCATGGTAATTTTGACGCTATTTTGCGGCAGCCCTATAGTAAATGACCCCCTTTGAATGACAATTGCACAGACACGCTACACTGTAACCAAGTGAAATTGTTTTTTTTTAACGTTTTTCTTAGTTTTTGTCAGTAAATTTCATAAATAAGTAACTTTTCTCCTTCACTGATGTGTGCTGATGAGGCGGCACTAATGGGCACTGAAAGGCTGCACTGATGGGCACTGATGAGGTGGCACTTATTGGCACTGATGAGGCGGCACTTATGGGCACTGATTAGGTGGCACTGATGAGGTGGCACTAATATGCCACCCTTATGGGCACTGATGGGTGGCACTGATGGGTGGCACTTATAGGTGGCACTGGTGGGCACTGATGGATGGCATTGATGTGCACTGATAGGTGGCATTGCTGTGCACTGATAGGTGGCACTGATGTGCACTGTTAGGCGGCACTGGTGGGCACAGATAGACAGCACAGTTAGGTGGCACTGATGGCCATTGATGGGTGGCACTGATAGGCGGCATTGATTTATTTATTTTGTCCACTAGATGTCAGCATTGTCACATGGATATCTATAACGTGTAGACCTGAATAAGCTTAAAGCGTTTGTTAACCCCCCCAAAAAAATGCTGCTCCTGTCTCTTTATGTGCAATTAGCAGCATGGTGCTTTTGCTTTTTAAATTATCCCTCTGTATCCCCTAAAATACCTGTTTGATAATGCACGGTCAGGATTTCCCCCCTGTGTACTGACTCCCCCTGTATATAGCTTATCCTGAGAGCCCCGTGGTCTATGCAAGCTATGTCACTCCCAGCTCTGCTATCTCCTGTGTGCCTGTTTTCAACTCCCCCCTCCTCCCCCTCCCTCTTCCTCTCGTAGCTTCTCCTCTCTGCTCTCATAATTAACTCTAAAAGCTCCTATCCCTCTGTATTAGAAGAATACGTTCCCTGTGTCAGTGTTGTATCAGAAATATTCGTATCTATAAGGCCTCATACACACGGGCATTTTTTAACGCCACGTTTTTTAGCGTTTTTTGCAGCTCTCCATGTTATTCAATTGCCCCATAAAAATTCGGACGCTTTTGAGCTATAGATGGCGTTGGCGTTAGTGAGCTGAAAGTAGAACCCATGGCCAGTGCGTTCCGAGGCTGTAGCGTTTTGGCGTTTTTGACGCTGAGCCGGCAAAACGCTCACTAACGCTCACTAACGCACATTGACACCGTAGCAACATTAACGGGCATTTTTAGCGCCAATGTTTTCAGGTTAAAAAATAGCAGAGGAATGTTTTTTTTAAAAAAAAACACCTATTAACGCCGACGCTCACTAACGCTCATTAACGCCGATGCAAAACGCAAACGAAAATGCAGATTTTTGCCTGACATCGGTCCCGGCGTTTTGCTACTACGCCCGTGTGTATGAGGCCTAAAGATAACACAGCACAGCTCTGTCTCTCCAGCTGATGTCAGCAGCAGTGCTCAGCCCCTCCCTCAGGAACTCTGAGCTGAGAGAGAAAAGCACAAAAACGACAACTGATCCTAGTAAGAAAGTGTGATATCTATACAGAGAAGTATATATATGTTATAACACAGACACAGGGCAACTTCTTGTTATAATACAGAGCGGATGGGAACTTTTTATACAAGTGGCTTAACAAACACTTTAATGGAAATCTAAGGTGCCTGCAATATTTATTTTGTCCACTAGATGTCAGCATTGTCATACAGATATCTACAGGGTGGGCCATTTATATGGATACACCTTAATAAAATGGGAATGGTTGGTGATATTAACTTCCTGTTTGTGGCACATTAGTATATGTGAGGGGGGAAACTTTTCAAGATGGGTGGTGACCATGGCGGCCATTTTGAAGTCGGCCATTTTGAATCCGACTTTTGTTTTTTCAATAGGAAGAGGGTCATGTGACACATCAAACTTATTGGGAATTTCACAAGAAAAACAATGGTGTGCTTGGTTTTAACGTAACTTTATTCTTTCATGAGTCATTTACTAGTTTCTGACCACTTATAAAATGTGTTTAATGTGCTGCCCAATGTGTTGGATCGTCAATGCAACCCTCTTCTCCCACTCTTCACACACTGATAGCAACACCGCAGGAGAAATGCTAGCGCAGGCTTCCAGTATCCGTAGTTTCAGGCACACCATTGTTTTTCTTGTGAAATTCCCAATAAGTTTGATGTGTCACATGACCCTCTTCCTATTGAAAAAACAAAAGTTGGATTCAAAATGGCCGACTTCAAAATGGCCACCAAGATCACTACCCATCTTGAAAAGTTTCCCCCCTCACATATACTAATGTGCCACAAACAGGAAGTTAATATCACCAACCATTCCCATTTTATTAAGGTGTATCCATATAAATGGCCCACCCTGTATAACGTGTGGAACTGAATAAGCTTAAAGCGGAACTTTACGTCAGACTTAACGTCTGTGATGACGCCCTGGAGGAGGGATGAAGCGCATTGACAAAACTTCCTGTTTCCCATAACCATTGACATCACGTCCGCCCATGTTGGAACGCACACTGCGCGGTCGTACCTGTAACAGCTAGCTTTCCTGTAAGTAGCTTTTTTTTTGCGCAATAAATACTTTTTTTTTAAAGTGATACACTATGAGCACTTTCCCTTTATACCGAGCCTGTTGTGAGAAGTTCTCATCGTCTAGTCGGAGGATAATCGTCATCTGATCCCACTGACACCAAATTTATGCCCTTTTTGATCCCCAAACTGCAAAGCTGAGGGTCAATATTTTCTAGTGAGTAGGGAAGCAAGAGGGGAATGTGGCACCATTGCACCTTTCTGGCACAGATTGATCTACCTGAAGCACTACAGCACCTTTAATCACTCATTAGAGCACTGGAGCACCTTTAAGATTTTTAATATTTATAAGACTTTATTGAAACATCGATTTGTTACTTTGAACAATTTAGTGTACATTAGTGATCACTATTGCTTGTTTTGTCTGTTGGCGCTGTGTTTCATATTTACAATTTTGAGGGGTGTACAGCAGCCTACAGATATTTTTATTATTCACATATGCATATTTTCACATAGCGTGGATTTTTTGTTTATTCTACTATTTCTTTACTATTTTTACAAAAGTACTACAGACAGATGTGTCCAACTCAAATTTCATGAATTGGGTTTACATCCACTTTAAAGGAAATCTAAGGTGCCTTCAATATTTATTTCGACCACTAGATGTCAGTATTGTCACATGGATATCCATAACGTGTGGAACTGACTAAGCATTATGGAAATCTAAGGTGCCTGCAATATTTATTTTGTCCACTAGATGTCAGTATTCTCACACAGATATCTATAATGTGTGGAACTGAAGAAGCTTAAAGCTTATTTTCAAAAAATCCCCCATTAGTACACCCCCTACACTAAACAGTTATTACATTTGTGAAATTCCTTACCTTTGAAGAGATATGTCCAATTTAATTTAATGGAAGTCTCTCTCTGGTTTAAATGATGCACCGTGTATTTAGCTAGGCTGGCTCTTTTAGAGAGAAGAGGATATGATGCAATCATTCTTCTGTTTATACTACATTTCCCATCAGGCTTTGCACATTTCAGTGAATGTGGGAGGTACACTAGGCCTGTACATGTAAATGTGAACAAGCCCCATTCAACATGAATCACACCCCTCATTCTGCAGCCAGACCCACTAACACACAACAGGTCTTCTCTCCTGTCTAGACACCACAGGAGATAGACATATTGCCCTTACTTTTTTTAATCATTCCTGATCTGTACACACATCCCCTAATGATATATTATACACACATCCCATAATGATATGTTATACACACATCCCATAATGATATATTATACACACTGTACTCTGATGTAATTGAGATCTTTATAACAGCAATCAGTGCTGGCTTGGTGTATGAGAACATCCCTAGCTGCACCACAGAAAGAGTCAGGAAGCTTTACATCAGCGGGTGGTGCAAGTAAATGTCAGCATAAGAAAAAACAAAAAAGTGCAGCGCTAGCTTACTAATCAATAACACAATAATGGTGGAACCCTCTAATGTATGGAAATCTCCATACATAAATCTTCAATAAATACTGGCCTCTGTGATATGTAACATCTCATATAATACACATCACACTGAAAATATAACATTAAAAATGACTGCAAAATTTGCAAGAATGGTGGAAACCCCTCCTACAGATATTTGGCAGTGGACAGTGTTTACTGCTTATCAGTGCAGCCTCATCAGTGCCCACAAGTGTGGTCTCATCAGTGCCCATCAGCGTGGCTGATCTGTGTTAATCAGTGCAGGCATACCAGTGCCCACCAATGCCGCTTATCAGTGCCCACTGCCCATCAGTGCGGTCATACCAGTGCCCACCAGTGCTGCTTATCAGTGCCCACCAGTGCCGCTTATCAGTGCCCAGTGCCTCTTATCAGTGCCCAATACCGCTTATCAGTGCCCACCAGTGTTGCTTATCAGTGCCCTCAGTGCCGCTTATTAGTGCCCCCCAGTGCTGCTTATTAGTGTCCACCAGTGCCGCTTATCATTGCCCATTGCCACGTATCAGTGCCCACCAGTGCCCAATGCTGCTTATCAGTGCCCATTGCTGCTTATCAGTGCCCATCAGTGTGGTCATACCAGTGCCGCTTATCAGTGCCCATCAGTGCGGTCATACCAATGCCCACCAGTGCCGCTTATCAGTGCCCACCAGTGCCACTTATCAGTGTACAGTGCCACTTATCATTGCCCATTACCGCTTAGTGCCCACCAGTGCCCAGTGCTGCTTACCAGTGCCCACCAGTGCCGCTTATCAGTGCCACTTATCATTGCCCATTGCGGCTTATCAGTGCCCATCAGTGTGGTCATACCAGTGCCGCTTATCAGTGCCCATCAGGGCAGTCATACCAGTGCCCACCAGTGCCGCTTATCAGTGCCCACCAGTGCCGCTTATCAGTGTCCAGTGCCGCTTATCAGTGCACAGTGCCACTTATTGCCCATTGCCACTTATCGGTGCCTACCAGTGCCCAGTGCTGCTTATCAGTGTCCACCAGTGCCGCTTACCAGTGCCCAGTGCCGCTTATCAGTGCACAGTGCCACTTATTGCCAATTGCAGCTTATCAGTGCCTACCAGTGCCCAGTGCTGCTTATCAGTGTCCACCAGTGCCACTTACCAGTGCCCAGTGCCGCTTATCAGTGCCCACCAGTGCCCAGTGCTGCTCATCAGTGCCCACCAGTGCTGCTCAACTGTGCTGCTCATCAGAGTGGAGGAGGAGAAGGTGGAGAGAAAGGGAGCAGTGTTTTCACATAACAGAAATGCCAGGCATACTAGGAATTCCTGGCATGCCTGCTACACCGCTGTAACTTGTGATCCCCATCCCCGCATTGTAATAGACAGCACAGTGCCCAGTGTTCCAATGTGGGATAGGAGGAGAGAAAGATCAGGGATTTCTGGCATAGTTGAGATCTCTGCTCTGTTCATGAGAGGGTGGGTGGGGGCTGTACTGGCAGGGAAGAGGAGGAGGAAGGAGCAGAGGAGGAGAGGAAACCACCTCTATGGGTGGCACAGACCGGGGGCTATGAGACCCCCTCCGCCCACTACAGTGAGCATGGTGGAAATACAAGTCTCTGCTCACTGTTAGAAAAACTACAAGTGGACGTGTCAGACAGCTGCTAGCAGTACAGGAGGGAGAGGCTCCAGCGGTCGTGCAAATGGGAAATCACAGGGGAAAAACGTGTTTTCTGCAAGTTCAGCAGGCTATTGCAGAGGAACTACAGAGCTCAGCAGAAGATGGATGGCATAGTCCCTCCCTTTAGAATGTAAGCTCTACGAGCAGGGCCCTCCATCCCTCCTGTATTGAACTGTATTGTAATTGTGCTGTCTCCCCCCCTCTACATTGTAAAGCACTGCGTAAACTGTTGGCGCTATATAAATCGTGTATAATAATAAATAATAATAATAAGAGTTGGTGAAGGTAGGAGATCAGCAACAAGGACATAGAAAAAAGTTTTCTCCCGAAGTTCTGCTTTAATGGAAATCTAAGGTGCCTGCAATATTTATTTTGTCCACTAGATGTCAGTTTTGTCACACGGCTGTCTATAGAGTTGTAATGTGTTCTGTAGCTATGGTAACGTGTAAACAAAACGTTCCTATAACAACAGGAATGCTCTGAGAGCTGAATTGTGGACAGCAAGTGGAATATCAGAGCCAGGATGAGTGTCCGAACCTTCAGCGCATCGGTCCGGGTTGGGAACTGGAATGAAGATGTTTCCCTGGATGAGGTGAGAAAAACCCATCATTATACATTACTCAGGATTTGACTCTTACTAATGCTGCATTCACCCTTCTGCGTGCCAGGAACGCGCACAAAATGACGCACTTTCCCAACGCAAACAAAGCACTGCCCCTTAGCAGATGCACAGCGGTGCCATTAATATTTATTCATTCTTAATGGCACCCGCACACATCTGCTTACGTGCGTGTTTTTGCGCGTGCCATACTGCATGATGCCACAGTACCATGTGTTTTGGCATGGAACAATTTTTCAAAAAGTCAAGGAACTTCTTTTCTATGCATTGCATGTAGGGGCAATCCATTCATGTCAATGGGCTGCTCTATGCGTGGAAAGCATGTAGAAGTCCCTGACCCTTTTTGCAACATCGCACCGCAAAGCTGCGGGGGGTACCGTTAAGTATTAATGCCACTGCCATGTGTTTGCTAAAGGGCAGCGTGTTTCTGTGCGTGTCAGGAAAACGCACGGTTTTGCTTGCGTTCCCAACTTGCACAGAGAGTGAATGTAGCCTCACCCCTTACATATGCCCGTGTGAATGAGGCCTTAACCGCTTCCAGTCCGGGCCAATTCTAGCATTCCCCTCCTACATGTAATAAGGATCCATTTTTTGCTAGAAAATTACTCAGGACCCCCAAACATGATATGTTTTTGTAAGAAGAGGCTGTAGAGAATAAAATGGTGGGTGTTATATATTTTAAGCTGCGCAATATTTGCGCAGTTTTTTTTTTCAAATGTAATTTTTTTTGAAAAAATACATTTTAATTACTTTTAATGCTCAAAAACACGATATAATACTCAATTGGTTAAGGAAATATAAAAGATGTTACGCCGAGTAAATAGATAGCAAACATGCCATGCTTTAAAACTGCATACGTTTGCGGAACGGCGCCAAATTACGGTACTTAAAAATCTCCATAGGCAAGACTTTAACCACTTCAGCTCTGGAAGGTTTCCCCCCTTCCTGAGCAGGCCATTTTTTCCGATATGGCACTGCATTGCTTTAACTGACAATTGCACAGTTGTGCGACGTTGTACTCAAATACGATTGATGTCCTTTTTTTCCCCACAAATAGAGATTTCTTTTGGTGGTATTTGATCACCCCTAAGGTGTTTCGTTTTTGCGCTATAAACAAAAAAAGACCAACAATTTTGAAAAAACAACAATATTTTTTACTTTCTGTTATAAAACATTTCCAATAAAAAATTGTAAAAAATCTAATTTCTTCAATTTAGGCCAATATGTATTCTGCTACATATTTTTGGTAAAAAAAAAAATCCCAATAAGCGTATATTGATGGTTTGTGCAAAAGTTATCGCGTCTACAAACTATGGGATAGATTTAGGGACTTTTTATTTTTTTACTAGCAATGGTGGCGATTATCGATTTTTAGCGGAACTGCGACATTGCGGCGGACAAATTGAGGCCGGACCAGTGACACCAATACAGTGATCAGTGCTAAAAAAAAAATGCACTGACACTGTATAAATGACACTGACAGGGAAGGGTTAACATCAGGGGCGATTAAAGGGTTAAATGTGTTCACTATGTGTGCTTCCTGTGTGCTTCCTAACTGTGGGGGGGTGCTTTGACTAAAGGTAAACAGAGATCCATGTTTCTACTTAGCAGAAACTTGAGATCTCCATTTTCCTTTCTGGCACATCATCAGTCTGCCTTGTTTGCATAAGCAGACCGCCGTTCTTCCTCTCTACAAATGATTGCCGGGTTCCTGATGGCCATCCCTGATGCTAGACCCGCTGACTTACTCCCGCTGTGTCCAATCACATCAGGAGCGGGGCCCCCCAGCTACAAGTCCGTGCTCACGAGAGCTGAAGATGAGAATCACGTACAGGTACGTGATTTTGCGCTAAAGGGCCGCCCTGCTGCAGTATATGTATGTGGGGCAGTTCTTAAGTGGTTAAAAGCCTTTACAGCTTACCAGTTTAGGGTTACAGAGGAGGTCTGGTGCTAAAATTATTGCTCTCACTCTGGTGTTCGCAATGATACCTCATGTGTGGTGCAATCACTGTTTACATATGCATGGAGGACCTACGTGCGCATTTTCATTTGCGCATGAGCACAGGGGAATGGGGGTGCTTTGCATTTTTTAAATTATTATTATTTTTTTTTATTTAAAAATTTCTTTTAACACTGTACCTTATTTTTTGATAAACTTTATTGCTATGACAAGGGATGAACAACATCCCTTGTAATAGCATGGGCCTGTGACAGGTCCTCTTTATGGAGAGATCGGAGGTCTATTAGACCCCCGCTCGCTCCTCTGGTCTCCAATATAGCAGAGCAGACACAGATGGGTCTGATAGCTGCTTTACTGGCTGTTAATGGCCAGGTAAACAAGGAACTGAAACCAGAAGTGAGGAAGCCCTCGCTTCTTCCAGTTTCTGGCGGCACACAGTGGCAGGAACACCATCTGTTCCTCTCACTCGTTAGCCACTAGGATTACTTTTGCTTTGTAGGGAATCAGCGGCCCTAAAAGATGATATTTGATCATTGGCGCAGCTGCAGCGATAATGGAGATATCATCCTTCCCACCCGAGGACATTTATAAAGGAACTGCGGATGGTAGGAAGGTTAAAGTGATTGACAACAAAAATTGATAGTTTTGCAGCTTACTGATCCTTAGATGTGGTGGCTGCATTGTTTTTATTTTTTCACATTTCATCCCCTTTTTCTTGAGCAGCATTGTCACCTTAGGACAAGGAGTGTGGTAGAACCACATAACATTAAATTCAGACTACATAACCCTCCCTCTCTTCTCCATAACAGGGCATGGGATGTTTTCCAGTCCACAGAGATGGCAGAGAACAATGATAACTGATAACAATTCAGAGGCAGAGACAGCGGTACAACTACAGGGGTCACAGGGGTCACAATTGCCTAAAAAAAAATTGTAAAAAATAATAGAAAATAAAATTGTAAAAAAAATAAATAAATATAATGGTAAAAAAACAAACAAACAAAAATAGAAAACTACTGACGTCAGTGGCAGAACTACCAGGGTCACAAAGGTTCCACTTGCGACTCGGCCCTGGCATTCCACCACCATGGGGATGGCCGCAAGTTGGCAGGAAGGGGGCCTGCTGCAGAACATGTGAAAGGGTCCTGCTGCAGGACCGTAAAGGCCCCACGGTGGGAGTAAAGGGTCCCTAGATCAGCGGTAAGGGCCCCAGGCTCGGGGGGAAGCAACGGCGGCTGGTGCATATGGGGCGCTTGGGCGCCGCCTCCCCACCACTGAGAAGAAAGAAAAAAAAGTCAGCTCGGCCCCCCTGCAGGTGGCACTGGTATATTGACTTTTCTTTTTTTTTCCTCGGCTCCTTGCTGTCAGCTGACAGCAAGTAGTGAGCCGATTGGTCAGTCATAAAAGACTATGTGTGTACGCTGAACAAGCGCAAACACATAGTCTGATTGGCTGCCCCCTGAGCCATCAGAGCCAATGACTCTCTGTCATTGGATGCTTCTGGCAGGGGCGGGACTACAGTGGACATGCTGGCTGCGTGATTACTCACGCAGACACTGCACTCCCCGGGACTTCTGACCAGACTACCAGCATGCTCTCCGCTAGCGCTGCCTCTGCATAATGTCAGCCCGCTCTCCGCATGCCGATCTCTGCAACACTGTCAGCCTGAGCCTGCCTATTAGATGGGGTAAGTGTGAGACTTGTCCCAAACTCGAGGGGGGGGGCAGGGCTGTTGAGGCTGGTGACTGTATACCCTACCTGGGGCTCTGTATACCGCTACCTGGGACCCTGTATACTGCTACCTGGGACCCTGTGTACCCTACTTGGCACCCTGTATACTGCTACCTGGGGCTCTGTATACTGCTATCTGGCACGCTGTATACCCTACCTGGCACCCTGTATACTGCTACCTGGGGCTCTGTATACTGCTACCTGGCACCCTGTATACTGCTACCTGGGACCCTGTATACTGCTACCTGGCACCCTGTATACTGCTACCTGGGGCTCTGTATACTGCTATCTGGCACCCTGTATACCCTACCTGGCACCCTGTATACTTCTACCTGAGGCTCTGTATACACTATCTGGGACCCCTGTATACTGCTATCTAGGACCCCTGTATACTGCTATCTGGGACCCCTGTATGCTGCTATCTGGGACCCTGGATACTGCTATCTGGGACCCCTGTATACTGCTATCTGGCACCCTTTATACTGCTACCTGGGACCCTGTATACCCTACCTGGCACCCTGTATACTACTACATGGGGCTTTGTATACTGCTATCTGGCACCTTGTATACCCTATCTGGCACCCTGTATACTGCTACCTGGGGCTCTGTATACCCTACCTGGGGCTCTGTATACTGCTATCTGAGACCCCTGTATACTGCTACCTGGCACCCTATAGACTGCTACCTGTCACCCTATATACTGCTACCTGGGGCTCTGTATACCCTACCTGGGACCCCTGTATACTGCTATCTGGGACCCCTGTATACTGCTATCTGGGACCCCAGTATACTGCTATCTGGGACCTCTGTATACTGCTATCTGGGACCCTGTATACAGCTACCTGTGGCTCTGTATACCCTATCTGGGACCCCTGTATACTGCTACCTGGCACCCTGTATACTGCTACCTGGCACCCTATATACTGATACCTGGGGCTCTGTATACCCTATCTGGGACCCCTGTATACTGATATATCGTGATTCTGTATACTGCTATCTGGGGCTCTGTATACTGCTATATGGTGACTCTATGTACTGCTATCTAGGGCTCTGTATACTGCTATCTGGGGCTCTATATACTGCTATATGGTGACTGTATACTGCTATATGGTGACTCTGTATACTGCTATATGGTGACTGTATACTGCTATATGGTGACTCTGTATACTGCTATATGGTGACTCTGTTATACTCCTATCTGGTGATGCTGTATATACCACTATCTGTGATGATGTATACCCTATCTGGTGATGCTGGGCTGTATACTCCTGACACAAGGGGTGGAAACTATAAGGGGTGGGGCTTATGAGAAGTGGGAGGGGTCAAAAAGGAAGGGCAGGGTCTGGCGCCCCCCCATCCTAAAATTTCACCAGCCGCCACTGGAGGGAAGGGTGCCCACCGGGGGTCAGGGGGGCCCTTCATGGTTGTTTTCACTGGGGCCCTGAAGGTTCTAGTTACGCCTTTGGTCAGGGAGTACAGGAAGTTATCAGCTTACAATGTCTGGTTAGATCAACAGCTCTTTGTTGGACAAATATAATAAAATGAATCCAATGGTATATTTAACAGACCAAAAAGGAGCATTGAAATTGATTGTAAGGCTCCCTTAACGCTTGGCTGACGTTTAGAAAGGATGGGAGCACCACACCAGCTTGTACTGACTTTTAAAAGATTTTTTATTTTGGAACAGCCAACGTGTTTCAGGGGCTCAACACTCCCCGCTCATCAGGGCTTAAATAAGGATGATGCAGGCGCTTGGATTAGAAATGCCCATAATGCTTGGGGCACTGTCTTCAGCTTCCCCTGAAAAGTAATCAGCAGTGGACGGTGAAAGGAAGTTTGCAGGCATTCAGTAGGTGATACTGCTGCCTCCTGGTTCCTGTTTTTTTTTTAGTTCTCTTTCCTTTCATTTTACATTGCAGGCCTGCACCAAAACCACAAGCCAAACGTTTATTGCAGCTTACCAATCCTTGGATGTGGTGGCTACATTAGTTTTCTTTTATTAAGCTTTTGTTCCTTTATTTCACCTGGTGACCCGGCAGGTAACACACTTCCTGTCTTATGGTAGATTTAGACGTGCATCTAAATGTACCTCTCCTCTGAATCGTGATCCACGTTCAGATCACTTTTCAGTGGCGTTTAACTGCCCTGTTTTAACCCCATTTTTGACCAGAAACATGCCACAACCACATAGGCTGAATGTGAATGTGGGGTGTTTGTGCCACTTCCTCATTCACCTGAAAGTGTCTTGTTCAGTGGGTTTGCTGCCTGTCAGTCAATACATGTCCGGTACTTTTTGCTGCAGGCTTAAAGCAAAACATCTCAATCTTGGCGTGTAAACACCAACGTTCACTGCTTATTGCAGCTTCAGGGGGATTGGGGGTCAGTAAAAGCATGGCTCAACTATGCATTTGTACCAGCCCCCAACTGTACATTTAAATTAGGCCTTTAGGGTCTCCACTATGGATGGATGCACACTGGAGACATCATTGGACAGCAGCTTTGTCATTCAGCTGAGTATCTAGAGTTAGATAAACTAGCAGATTTAGATAAACTTTATACCGGTGACTAACAAATTAAAGCTGAACTCCTGCGAACACTTTTTGAGCAGTTACAGCAACTGTTTTTTCTTCTTTTGGGATAAAGGTTTTACCATAGGCGTGCATAGGAAGTGTGCCAGGTGTGCCTGGGCACACCTTAATCGCTATGTGCAGTGTCAATTCGCCCTATTGCCTGTCCCCCCACAGTGCTAATGGCTCTCCTCTCCCTGGCTGCTGCGGGGGATGTTTCAGGATGGAGAGCGGGGGGGTAGGCGCTAGTACATATGTAATTTACCAGCCCCTTCCTTTTCTAAATGAACACAGTGAACACACTTGCTTACCGTGTCCATTCAGAACAGAATCATAGTAAACTGTTTACTATGCTTCAGTGCGTGAATGAGCAGGAAGCCGCTCAGCACGGAGCACTTCCCATTCATTCACTGTCAAGTGCAACTGGAGGCTGCAGAGAAAGACATGTGTGTTTGAGCTTTGGGATGTGCACCCTAATGCAAAAGGCTGTGCACACCTATGGGTTTTACATAAATACAAGCTGATCATTGTAAGCACCCCTGTCAGTGATAAATGGTGTGTATCATCCCTCTAACTGTAACTTTTGCTGGACAGCTTGTTCTGTTAAAAGATAACAGACTTACTGGGAGGATCACCATGTGAAAATGAAGGAAAAAAAGACTAAAACGCCCCCCCAAAAAACAATGCAGCCACCACATCTAAGAATTGGTAAGCTTCAAAATAATAGATTTTTGTTTTTTGGGTTTCATATCGCTTTAAAGCAGAACTAAATCCTCCTATTCTTTACAGCCAAGAAATGTTTGATCTGCCATTCCTATGGTGTTGCATGTGTGATCAGTTATGACACCAGCCATTTGATGGCATGAAAGTTCAGTCAAGAGCACAAGCAACTGTGACAGTTATCATTCACCGCATGCTGAGATGGTAACTGTTTTAGGAAAAGTTAAATTGATGGGTTTAGTTTTCCTTTAAAGCAGAATTCCTGCCTAAAACAGACTATTCTTAACTATCCCCCCCCCCCCCCGACACTCTTGACTCCACCCCCCTTCTGAGTGACATCAAGCCAATTGCTATGGGGGCACTCATGCGGGCTCACTCACACAAAGCGTGGCTCGGCCCCCCCCCCCCACTCATTCTTCACTAGCTATGGTTCACAGCAGTGGGAGCCAATCATATCCATCACATACATTTTTACAGGTCTTTGCATTGGCATGCACTGAAAAATGTGCCAATGCATCTGCCACCCAGCCAGAAATCCAGCCAATAACCACTTATTTCTACTATAAAAAGGAGAAAAGACAAAAAAGTTTGAGGAAAACCTTTTCCCTTACTTTCTGTTAACATACAAATGCCAGAATAATATGAAAACACCCCAAAATGACCCTTTTTTTTGAAAAGTGGACACCCCCAGGTGATCTCATTTTTTGCCATAGTTGTTTGAAAATGAAGGAACCTGCTGTTACTGAGGGGGTTAAACACGGAGCCTGCAGATGGTGAACCAGATACATTACATGTCCCAGTCATACACAGGAAGGAGGAAGTGAAGGGGTTAATGAAGTGGTCGAATACAGTGGTACGAGGTTAAGGGGTTGTTCAGATGTAAGGGGGACAGGGGAGGGCTGGGCCAGGGGGCAGGGTGGCAATTGCCCCCCAGGCCACCCCAACGTACATTCAAAATGGCTGGCGGCCATTGCCCGCTGACAATATTTCTTTTTGTGGAGGAAGTAGGGGCCAGGGGCGCGGCTGCCAACTAACTGCAAGCATAAGAGGGCACCCAGGGCTGGCCCTACCATGGATGATGTCTATTATAGGAGCCGGTCCAGGAGGCAGGACTTCGTATGACAGCGTCCACGCCCGGTAAGCAGGAGATCCCTGCTCTTTGTAATCCGGCGGCTCGCCTCTCTCTGCATTGCAGGCTGCATTGGATGGGCACTGGTGAGGCTGCATTCAAGGGCACTGATGAGGCTGCATTGATGGACACTGATGAGACTTCATTGATGGGCACTGATCAGGCTGCATTGATGGGCATCGATGAGGCTGTATTAATGCATTATTTTTGTTAAACCTCCTTTGTTGCTATTAACATTAAATTATGTTACAGCATTGTATCATATTTGTCTTGCTTCATAACATCAATATCCATTATAAAACCCGGTGGGCATGGATGGTGAGCTGATTTGGTGGCTCAATGGGCCACTTGACTGGACTTGCCCCCCAGGCCTAAGGCTGCCAGCTCTCCCCTGAAGGGGGATAAGGGAGGTGAAAGGGTTAATATGCAGGTTACATGAAGACAGTAGAGATAGTATGTAGAGGAGAGGAGGGGGCATGAAAGGGTTAATAAAAAATCCTGTGTCCTTGAAACAGATTGAATGGATCTGCAGTTGCTGATCCATTCATTATTTTCCTATTCATAAGTACTGCAATCTCCTTCCCCTGTTGTAAGGGGAAGAGAAGGGATCAGCACTGTAAACAATACCATGCAATCGCTGTGATTGGTCATCACAGCGATCACATGATATCATTTACAGTGATGATCCCTTACCTTCCCCTTACAAACAATACCATGCGATCGCCATGATTACCAATCACAGCGATCACATGGTACTCAGCCCCTCGGATCGGCTGGGTACAGTGTCTCTGTGTACTGAACTGTCTAATGACAGCTTGGAACACTGGGCAGATCGGGGCATTTGATAGTACTTGCGGTAGATAAGTGGTTAAGCTATGTTAGCGCTAAGCAACAGTACAAGGTGCTCAGGAGCACTTCTAATATTTATGACTGGTAGGGTCCTTTCACACGGGGCTGTCGGTGTACGGACTCCACTTTGCTCAGCAGGGATCAATCCGCTGATCCCCACTGAGCAGGCGGATGACAGGTCCATCTCCTCTTACTGAGCAGAGACGGACCTGTCAGAGCCCCGCTGTCCTCTATGGAGATTGGACCGCCTGTCCGTTTTCATCCGATCCTATCCAATCTGATTCTCCAGACGGATGGAAAATAGGGTTTCCATCCATCTGCATTTGGTGGACAGGATCGGACCGGATAGCGGCGGATGTCAGTGGACATGTCACCGCTGACATCCGCCGCTCCATAGCGCTGAATGGAGCATCCGATCAGGTCTGCCTGAGAAACTGACAGGCGGATCTGATCAGAAAGCCGTGTGAAAGAGCCCATAAGCAGAGATTTCATTCTCACAGAGGAGGTCTGCAGCTGCCATTAATTTGGAACTTCACCCTAAAGCCTACAATTTATACCCTCCTTCCCCCTCCTCTTCTGTTTTTGGCACCTTATTTTGGGGGGGGGTACCTGGTTTTGACACGTACCTCCTCCCAATTACGGATACGTCCTAGGTCCTAGGAGCATTCACAAAGTGTAGCGTGGCTCGTGCTTGCCCAGTGGGCACCAACTGTGAAGCCACAAGGAGTTACAACCAGTTGCCCACAGTAAACATGCCAGCGCCAGGGACCTGAAGACTGGTGAGGAAGTGGTTGGGGTGAGCACAGTGCTGGATCCCAGTATTTGTAGATGCTGACTTTTATTTTTTTCTTCAGAAAGGTTGAAGAATTGCTTTAATATGTTTTTGGTCTCCATTCGTAATTCTGTTTCAAATGATTGCATCAAGTAACACGTAATTCATAGCAGAAACTGGAGCACCGCAAATGTGATTTTGTCATTCTCCAAACAGTCACAAATGTGTTCAACAATTTCCCCTTTTTATTTCACTGTGTCTTTCCTTGTTTATATTTTGTGTTTTCTATATATTATAGGGTCTCCTGAAAGACTTTTTGGAAAAAAGAGAAAAGGGGGAACTGCTTTTGCAAAAGTCAAGTCATTTCAAGAAAAATGTTTTGCAAAAGGTAAGTGGTTATGTGTACAGAACCCATTTTCATCCATATATTTACTGGATCACCAGGAACAATTACACTTGTAGTGAACCCCCTAAAGAGCCGCTGGTAAATTTGGCCTATTTCTCCCCCTCATAGCATACACAGCCAGGCACACTGCATTTTCAGCATTCTTCCTTTGGTTCAAAGATCAGTCTAGGGCAGTGATGGAGAACCTTGGCACCCCAGATGTTTTGAAACGACATTTCCCATGATGCTCATGCACTCTTCAGTGTAGTAGAGTATCATGGGAAATGTAGTTCCAAAACATCTGGGGTGCCAAGGTTCCCCCTCACTGGTCTAGGGGTTTGTTTTTGTGCTATTGGAACAGTAACGTGGATAGAGATAGGGAGCATTGGATTATCCGACATTGCAAACTGTACAACGTGAGGACTGCTTGGGCTCTGGCTGTTCTGTACAAAAATGCAGGCTGTATTGCATGATCTCTGGCTGCCTTGTACAACTCTTGGCTGTACTGGGCAAACTTGTAGAAGTATTGCATGCACCTGGCTATTTTGCACAACTCTTGGCAGCAGTGCGTTTGCTTAGGAGACCAATTCACCCTACAGTCACTTCTCCTCTGTACAGCATCAATTACTCAGTCAGTCCCAGAATAGTTGGCCTTCCTCCCACCAACTCCCTTCTGGCTCTGCTCAGTCTCTGGACACAGCTCTCTTCAGTAGGCCCCCAGCTAAGTCTAAGTAGGATCTCAATGTATTTAGGCTGGGTTCACACTGGAGCATGCTCCGGCTCACAGCAGATGTCCGATGCGTCTCCATTCACCGTTTCAGGTCCGATTTCAGCCCAAATTTTGGGCTGAATTTGGACCTGAAATGGACCAAAAGACGCACAAGACCCCTGTGCAATTCGAACCAGAGCCGCTCCGGAGAGAGCCAGTCACAATCTCCTGCTATTGGTAATTGGATGCGGGGAACCTTCCTCCAATTTGCAGTAGTGTGAACACAGCCTCAAAGACTCCTCCAGCTTTCTCTGCCCCAGGGGCAAAGACCCTGCACAGGAATCTTCTCCTCAAGAACGGCACACAGGAACCCTGCACACTGCTGCTAAGCCCATGAACACTTATGGGCTCTCCCCCCACCTTCTGGGAACACCTCCTCAGGAATTGGCCAGAGTACCATAAATATTCAGGTTGCCTGTCCTGCTCTCCCTCCCACTATACTTCTAGAGGCCTCTAGAAAATAGGGGGAGTAGCAGAACAGCAGCCATTGAAACACTGATCAGCCCAGAGCAACCAACCACTGCTCCATTCATTACAGGAGAGCCAAATTAAATTTACTATGCAGCCTACTCTGAACTATTACGCTGGATACACACTGTACAATTTCCTTTAGATTTTTTTCTTTAGATTTACCAAAACCATATAACATGAGGTCAAACCTTAAGAGTTTCAATTTGTATGCAATCAGGCAGGCCCTTGCACTACATGGCTTTGGTAAATCTAAAGGAAATCAGACAACAAAAGTTGTATACTGTGTATGGGGTATTAGGGTGCTATACACTGTAGAGGGAAAGAATAATTACAAACACAACAAAATCCTTTATTCTCTGCACATACTAATAAAAATAAATGCAATGAAGTATATACATACATCTGTAGTCTGATGACAATTGGCTTTCATTTGAACAATAATTTATAGAGGAACACCTAAGCTGCACAGTGGTGTAGTGGTTAGCACTTTCGTCTAGCAGCAAAAGGGTTGCTGGTTCAAATTCCAACCACGACACCACCTGCCTGGAGTTTGCATGTTCTCCCTGTGCCTGCGTGGGTTTCCTCCGGGTACTCCTGCTTTTCCTTCCACATTCCAAAGACATGCTGGTAGGTTAATTGGCTCCTGTCTAAATTGGCCCTAGTATGTGTATGAATGTGAGTTAGGAACCTTAAATTGTAAGCTCCTTGTGGGTAGGGACTGATGTGAATGTACAATGTATATGTAATGTGCTGTGTAAATTGAAAGCGCTATACAAGCACCTGAAATAAAAGCCTAGTACACACTACAAGTTTTTTTCTGTTCAACCCAATGGGCTGACAGCTCAGGTCAGAGCCACTGTATTAGCAATCCGATGTTAGTACAGCAATGTCCCCTGCTGTTCTATTGTGTTCTGACAGGGGGACGGCACCCCCGCTAGAACACTTAGGTAAGCACTCTCAGTAATTGCCCAACAGCGCTGATTGGGAGCCGGTCAGCAGACCTTTTTTGGCTTCTGTTGGATCGGCTGCAGTTCACACGGGCCGAATGTCGAGTGGTTTCTATTGAACTGACCAATGCCTCCCGACATTCGGCCCGTGTGCACTAGGCCTTACTCAAGGAATCCCTAGTAACCTCTGGAGGAACCCTTGGATTGTTGGAACCTTGGTTTAGAGCAGTGGTTCTCAACTCCGGTCCTCGGGACCCCCCAACAGGCCAGGATTGCAGGATAACTGAAATACATCACAGGTGATATCATTTGCTGCTCAGTGATTGCAGTAATCTAGTCTGCATCTCCCCAAGGTAATACTTAAAATCTGGCCTGTTGGTGGGTCCCGAGGACCGGAGTTGAGAACCACTGGTTTAGAGAGTCTGGGACAGAGAGTAATCTGTGGATAGAATTCAAACATGTCCTCATTGGGAGATTTCCATTCACGTACTGAGCCTTTGGTGACCACAAAGGAAGTGAAGGGGAATCTGCAATTCGGAGGCAGATAGCAATAAAAATATGACAGATGCGGTAACCCATAACCTAAAAAAATGCTACAGGTCCACTTTAAGTGAGTTGTAACATTTGCTAACAAATACTTACATTACAATACAATACATACATTAGGAAGTACAATGCACAAATCAACAATGAAAACAAAAGCAATGAGCACCAGACCATATGTTGCTTCATTTAGTGATTGATGATTTTTTTTCAGCCATTTAATGTTGTGGGAGCTGGAATCTGATTTTTAATCACAGTACAGAGCTGTCTGCCCTGCCCCCTCCATACACACACTTTGAAAGGTACCCTGTACTAGGGCGGCACCAGTATTGGCATCAGTGCCGATTCTAAACATTTGCAAGTACTTGTGCAAATGCTCCCCATACATAAAACCTATACCTTTGCGGTGCGATTTGAGCTAATAGAAAATGAATCAAAATGGCTCAAATTGAACTGCAAAGAGTCGCATGTGATTTGAACGAGAATGCGGTGCAATTCCTGCATCTGATTCAGACAATCATATGCGATTTCCCACACCGTTTCTGTGTGAACCCAGGCTTTTCATACTGACTTCAGCCTGGGTTCACACAGGAGTGGCATGGAAAACTGCATCTGATTCAGACAGGAATCACACCGCATTCCTGTTCAAATCACATGCGATTCTTTGCAGTGAGATTTGAGCCCATTCGTTTTCACACCGCAAAGGTATCGGTAATTGGAATCGGTGAGTACTTGAGCACAAGTATCAATACTCGCCGGTACAAAACAGGTGTCGGTGCATCCCTACCCTGTGCCCATCCCCCAGAGATAACATCCAGGGATGTTGCTAAGATTCTTGACACGGCATCAAGAAGGTGCACAAAAGAAAGTTCTCATTTTTTTCTTTTCTATGGTTCTCTTTGGGCTTTAGAAGCCAAACAATAGGTTTTGGCATGGTGTAAAAGGGCGCTGGTGTGACAATACCACTTACATCAAAGCAGATAAAGAATAAATAGTATATAGTACAGCTGTGCTGATGCTGGGATTCACAGCTTAATGCCATGCATTTCCAGTTCCAGCCTTCATCTGCCATTAGAGGGTCTTGTTTTTGGAGCCTTTGGGAAAGCTTGTATGCTAACAGTTTTTACAGACAGGCTGCCCATGGCCTCTAGCAATAAAATGGAACAGGGGCACCTTTTTGTAAAGCAGTGGTATATAATGAGCAGTGGATTCTGGAGCACATGGGGGGTTTTGTTGGAAATGTGCAGGAAAGGTGAACTAACCCTTTAACCATATGCTGCCCGCTAACAGTACAATTACTGCTAGTGGGTGGCACAGCGATGTACCCTTACATCCCTGTGAACTTTCTGCTTTAGAAACAAGCATGCCCGCACTCCTTGCTGACCTGTGCTGTGATTAGACACAGCACAAGTTTGTCAGCAGGTTACAGCCAATCATTTTGGCTGTATACCTGCTGGTTGGCTGTGGTCAATCACAGCACAGATCTGTATGTTTGTAAACACAGGCTCTGGCTGGATTCAGAACTGAAAGCAAGGAGAGAAACCCTGCCAGAGTTGTGAGTAAAAGCTGCACACCTACACGTTCATACACTTGTTAGACCCCTTTCACACCGGGGCAGTTTTCAGACGTTTTAGCGTTAGAAATAGCGGTTGTAAAGCACCTGAAAACTGCCTCCCATGCCGCCCGAGTGTGAAAGCCTGAGTGCTTTCACACTGGGGGGGTGCACTTCCAGGACGTTAGAAAAAGTCTTGCAAGCAGCATCTTTGGGGCCAGTTGGAAGTGGTGTATACAGCGTCAATGAATGGGCAGGGCTTCCAAATCGCCTTCTTTGGGGTTAAAAGCTCCCATCTAGCGGCCGAAAAGCACTGCTTAAACAGCGTTAAAGTGCCGCGGCCCCAGTGTGAAAGGGGTCTTAGGCACAGTTAACCCCTTTATTGCCCTTCTGATCACCCCTGTCACCCAGCCAGTGCCATTAGTACAGTGTACAGTATTATCAATGAACTGTATTATTGTCACTAGTGATGTCAGTGTCAGTTAGTCAGTCATCGTCCCTCCCAGCCAGTGTCGCCACACTATCACAGTCACACCATAAGTCGCTCATCACCTCCATTATTGGTATAATGATTATACAGATCAGTATCTTGATCACAATCAGAACTATAATAGTGTCCCCAATAGTATAGTGTCCCCAAAAACGCATTGTTAGCAGGATCAGTCCCCATTAACTGTCAGCACTTGCCACATGTAGCAGAATACATTTTGGCCTAAATTTATGAAGAAATTAAATTTTAGTGGATATGTTTTATAACAGAAAGTAGAAAATATTGTTTTTTTCCATTTAAATAATAAAAAAATAAAAAACCCAGTGGTGATCAAATACCACCAAACGAAAGCTCTATTTGCTGCTATAAATATCATTTTGGGTACAGAGGTGTATAACTGAGCAATTGTCAGTTAAAGTATCACTGTGCTGAATAGTAGAAAATGCTCTGGTCATGAAGGGGGTAAAACCCTCCGGAAGTCAAGTGGATAAAAAGTATTATTCTATTAGGGTGAGCACCCCAAAGCTCAAACACACATGCCTTTCTCTGCAGCCTCAGCTGAACTGGACAGGGAATGAATGCCAAGTGCTTTGTGCTAAGCGGCTTGCTGTTCATTCACAGTTTACCCTGCTTCAGTTATGATTGACCACAGTGACTGAGTGTGTTCACCGTGTTCATTTAGAAATGGAAGGGGCTGGTAAATTACATATTTATCAGCCCCTTTCCCTGCTCTTCATCCTAAAACATCCCCCACAGCAGCCGGGGGCAGAGGAGAGGAGGGAAGCCAGCTGAGGTGGAGGGACGCAACACGGGGGGGGGGGGGCGC
>BLSH010096744.1:265680-279225 GCA_018402905.1 Glandirana rugosa | reverse complement strand
TGAGCAATTTTCAGTTAAAGTATCACTGTGCTGAATAGTAGAAAATGCCCTGGTCATGAAGGGGGTAAAACCCTCCGGAAGTCAAGTGGATAAAAAGTATTATTGTATTAGGGTGAGCACCCCAAAGCTCAAACACACATGCCTTTCTCTGCAGCCTCAACTGAACTGGACAGGGAATGAATGCCAAGTGCTTTGTGCTAAGCCACTTGCTGTTCATTCACAGTTTACTCTGCTTCAGTTATGATTGACCACAGTGACTGAGTGTGTTCACCGTGTTCATTTATAAATGGAAGGGGCTGGTAAATTACATATTTATCAGCCCCTTTCCCTGCTCTTCATCCTGAAACATCCCCCACAGCAGCCGGGGGCAGAGGAGAGGAGGGAAGCCAGCTGCACTGAGGTGGAGGGACGCAACACGGGGGGATGCCTGGGCAGTAGGGGTGAATGGCCAGTGATTAGGGTGTGCCCAGGAAAACCTGGCACACACCTATGAGTAGTATCATCACCATCATCATCTGTAATAAACATTATAACAGCGCCAACCCAGATAGTTAATAAATAGTCCACATAATGAAAAGTGACATAGTGCTCCAAAGTGCTCTTCCGTGCTCCAATGCAATACTCAGTGCAGTAAAGTGACAAAGTGACTGGTGACCCTCTTGTGCCCTCACTCACCAGACGGAGTGGACCCACTGCTTTTCAGTCAGCGGGTCAGACAAGCTGTACTCTGGTGGGGGCAATGATCCAGATGCAAATCGGACTCTGATCCTGGGATTATACGCACGTACAGACACCAATATTCAATGGATCCCAAGGCACTCAGAAAATAAAGGAAATTCCATAGTGCACACTGCATAAATAGTAGCTTTATTGCACAAAAAGAATCCTACTTACAAGAGATCAGAAGTTTTCAGGCGTCAATGCAATAAAAACTCCAACAGGAGACTGCAATGGCGTGCGTTCCACTCAGTAACCACCGTTGGCGAAAATTACGACGGTGACCGTGACGGACCGGAAGTTATGTCAACGCGTTTCGCTCGTAACTAGAGCGTCATCAGCAGCCCCCAGCCGTTGCTTACACTGTTATAATTGTTTTTGCAGCACTTTATTTATATTTATATGCACATACATTTATTTGACACTTTATTAGTTGGTCCACCAAAGATACACATTATCTTCATTCATTTTTTATTTGACACAATTATGTAGGGTAGGCGCTGATGTTCAAATGTAGTAAACATTGTCTAGAAACATTATTATCAGTTGAATGGGGTACACTGGAATTTTTTATATTTTTCCTTTCTTTATATTAGGCAGAGCTTTCCATCTCCATGGATGGATTACTCCACATTGGTGATGTAGTTATGCTGCTGAATCCAGAGAATAGCGAGCAATCATTAAGTAATCCATCCCCAGTATATGGGAACTACACTCTCTCGGCTAACCCAGATGAAAGTGCTTTACAATTAAAGAGCCACCTAACAGCACCGTGTGGAGTCAGTGGCAGCAGCAATGTCAAGCCATGTGCCAGGAATGCTTTCATTATAACAAGGTACAGTATATGTTTTCATCACATTTCTATCATAAACCCTAATGAAAAAAATAAAAGATGATGGAAACATGTATTCATCATTTTTAGTTCTCCTTCATATTACAGGCAGGCCCTAAACATGGAACCTCTAGGTGCACAGTACACTACAGTGCATATATGTAACATGAATGGGGTCAAAAATGGGTGTTTATTTGAATAAGATGGTACCCATGCAACTTTCGTACAGTGTATGAAATTTGCATGGATACCACCAGATTTTTTAATTATACACCACGTTTTTTACCCAATGCACGTTACATATTTGCACTGTTGTGTAACTGCATCATGTGATGAGGTGTAGTAAAGACCACCATACCGTACATGAACAGGACCATAGTGTGTGCACTTTGTTGTTCCACCTGTCCTGTGTTATGAAATTGCTTTACAACTTGACCAGAAATTGTTCAGACCTAAAACGTGACCGGAGCCTAAACTGACTCACCAGATGTAATGGCTGATCAAGTTATAGATCACTAATGCGTTCTGCAACACACCCACAGGAATAAATCTACACCATCCAAGTACTGAGTGTGGTTCCTCACAAGTAGATCCACTCAGGCATATCCCGATTAAGCATGGATGTATAAAGGAAGGAAGGCCTCCATAGCGTAAATCAGATTACAAACAACTAGACTTTTACTAAAATAAATACAGTCCACTAAAATGGTTCTAGTGTCTCACCGAAACGAGGATAATATCGCTTATAGTATGTTTAATTTGCCTGTCTCCTCGTGTTTGTTTTTAAACTGTTTTACGTTATGGAGGCCTTCCTTCATTTATGCTTCCATAGTATATATTCACACAAACGTTTTGCCTTTCATTTCTATTTTAAATTGAATGGGTTACATAGAAACATAGAAAAGTGACGGCAGAAAAATACTAAGTAGTCCATCGAGTCTGCCCTTTTTTTTGTTTTGATTTTTTATTTTTTTTTTCCGATTAGCCTCTTTTCACACGAGCGGAGCACGTTTTGACAGCCGGTAGATGACAGGTCCGTCTCTGCACTCTGTACAGAAACGGACCTGTCAGAGTTCCACTCTCCTCTATGGGGGATCAGATGAATGGTCTGTCCGTGTTCATCCGATCCGATCCGCCAGACGGATGGAAAAAAAGGGTTGCCATCCGTCTGTGTTTAGCGGATCGGAGCGGTTTGGATGTCCGTGGACATGTCACCGCTGACATCCGTCGCTCCATAGAGGACAATGGAGCGTCCGTTCGGGTTCGCCTGAAATACTGACAGGCGGACCTGAACGGTCCGTGCGTGTGAAAAGCCCCTAACCCTGTTGTCTGACTATAGATTTATGTTTATCCCAAGCATATTTGACTCCATGCTTGGGATAAACATAAATCTATAGTCAGACAACAAGGTTAATGGGAAGAAAAACCCCCCAAAAAAAAAAAAAAGGGCAGACTCGATGGACTACTCAGTCTTTTTCTGCCATCACTTTTCTATGTTTCTATGTAACACATTCAGTTTAATGGGTTTGTTTTTACAAGGTAAGTATTCACATAAGACTTGTTTAGATTGCCACACAGAAGCCTTTAAATTTATTCTGCAAGCTCTTAAACTCTGACTATTCTAAAGTAACTGTATTTAAATTCCCATGTTGTTTGGGAACAGTGTGGATGGCAGTGAACATGGGGAACCTCTCCATTATGGACAGAACTTTGCGTTAAGGACAACAGATGGTTTTATGGGACAGGTAAGTGAAGCTGGAACATATTTCATACACTGAGACCATAAAACACACTTTGTTTTTTTAATATTGATGCTCCTAAAATAAATTCCACTTTCAGAATACACCACTCAACTCTTTTACATTAGATTATTCATCAGTTTTTTTTAAGTTTTTTTTATCTAGAATTGTTCTAGGAGAAGATTACATTGAAAATGAAGAGCAATTTGTAATCTTAACCACTTAAGGACTGGAAGGATTTCCCCCTTAATGACCTGGCCATTTTTTGCGATACAGCACTGCGCTGCTTTAACTGACAATTGTGCGGTCGTGAGATGTTGTACACAAACAAAATGTATATCCTTTTCCCCCTACAAATAGAGCTTTCTTTTGGTGCCATTTGATCACCTCTACGGTTTCTATTTTTTAGTGCTATAAACAAAAAAAAGAGCGACAATTGTGAAAAAAATTGTGATTTCTTTTTTACTTTTTGCTATAATAAATATCCAAAAAAAAAAAAAGTTTAGGCCAATATGGATTCTACATATTGTTGGTAAAAAAATTGCAATAAGCATATATTGATTGGTTTGCACAAAAGTTATAGTGTCTACAAAATAGGGAATAGATTTATGGCATTTTTATTATTTATTTTTTTACTAGTAATGGCGACGATCAGCGATTTTTAGCGGGAATGCGACATTGTGGCAGACAGAGCGGACTGCGGTGCAGTGATGCGATTTACCCCCTCCTTCCCTCACCCCCTGATCGAATATTTATCCTCATTACAACGCTTAAAGGCTTCTCTCTCATTAGATGGATAGAGAGATCCCTGACTATCCTCTTTAAGTCTTTATACTACACTATAAATGGGACTTAAAATACTATCCCACAATGTTCAGGGCTTCAATTCCCCTCATAATAGTAACAAAAGCATTTCGCCACTACAAAATGGTTAGGGGCTGATATCATTTTAATGCAGGAGACGCACTTCTCCTCCTCTAATCACCCCCCTTTTTTTTATAAATCCTATAAACAGCACTACTGCACCACGTTTGCCAATAAAACAAGAGGGGTTGCAATATTTGTTCGTAATACAACTATCTTAGATATTCATAATGTCTTCAAAGATAAGGATAGTCGCTTCATCATTATTAAAGGTTCAATTAGCGGTAAACCAGTCACTATAGCTTCAGTTTCTGCTCCCAATGAATCCCAAGCCAAGTTTTTAATGACATTTTTCAAAACCCTCTCCAGATATACCGTATTTTTTGCACCATAAGACACACTTTTTTTCCCCCAAAAAAATGGGGGAAAGTGTCCCTGTGTCTTATGGTGCAAATACTGCAAACCCCCCCCCCCCACCCCCCCGTCACCGTCACACTGCGGGCTCCCGGACACCATAGAGTGAGAAGACAGAGCAGCCCCAGCGGCCGAATTAAGTACTGCCATGGCGGCTGCTCGGGATGCTCCGTCTTCTATCCCGTCTGCTATCTATGGGGTCTGGCTGCAGAGTGGAGCTCCACCAGGTGCATGTGTGATGACATCATCACAGCACAGATTTGAATCTCCCTGTCAGCTCTGTGTCAGGCTGCATTTCACGGACACAGGTATGGCTCTATTTGATTGGCACTGGCATATGCTGTATTTCATTGGCACTGGTATATTGCTGCATGTCATGGACACAGGTATGGCTGTATTTGATTGGCACTGGCATATGCTGTATTTCATTGGCACTGATATATTGCTGCATGTCATGGACACAGGTATGGCTGTATTTGATTGGCACTGGTATATGCTGTATTTCATGGACTCTGGTATATGACAGTATTTCATGGACAATGGTATATGGCTGCACCGGTAAATATTTTAATATACCATTTGGTTCAGAATATTTTTTTCTTGTTTTCCTCCTCTAAAACCCAGGTGCGTCTTATAGTCATGTGCGTCTTATGGTGCGAAAAATACAGTAGTTCTCCCCACCTGGTAATCGGAGGTGATTTTAATTTGGCAGCTAATCCTATACTAGATAGAAGTAGAATAGCCCCCACATCAAAAGCCTTCCCTAAATCACGATCCCTAAATGATTTCCAATGAATTGATACCTGGAGAGCTCACAATATAGGTTGTAAATCGTATACATACTATTCTCATCCACATGATCCTACTCGCTAATTCATCTAGAGCAGATATTCATCCTTGCCCTTGGTCCGATCATCAGATATCCACCTTCAACACTACCCAAATAGGTCTGGCCCCCGCACCATACAATTGGAGGATAAATTACTCTTTATTGTTGAACCCCAACATTACAAATCAAATAGATTCACATCTGAAAGAATACTTTTCCTTAAACAACATAGAAGACACCCCCCTTTCCACAATTTGCACAGCCCATAACGCGGCTATCAGAGGTCACTGTATAAGTATAGCAGCAAACATTAAGAAATCAAGACTTAGTGACATTAAAAAACTAACGAGTGAACTGAACCAACTGTATAGTAAAATTAACAACTCCCCTCCTCCAGATATAAATCATTTGATACAGAACAAACGTTTAGCATTAGACACACACACCCCTATCCACCAAAACAGAGAAATAATTAAGATTCTCTAAATCCAAAATCCTAAAATAATGCAATGCATCAATCAAATCATGGATTTTTATGAAATGTAAGTTTTTCTGAAAGAATCAATTGTTCAAAAATAAAAGATTTGCATTCATACAATTTAAATTATAGTTATTTTTGCCTCATTTAAAGTCCCACCAAACGACCTTTTTTGCTATTTAACCAATACCCAGGGATGGAGGCTATTGATCTTTATGTGTGCTGGGTCATACTTCCTTTAAAAACAATAATGGCGACCTTACTACCCACCCTCAAGAAGTATTAGAGATCTTTACAAAATTTTATAGGGATCTCCTCTCCTCCCCTAATCCTCCCCCACAACCCAATTTGATCTCTTGGCTAGATAATTCCTCTCCCCTTATTATCCCCAGAACAAATCAAATCTCTTAAAAAACCCTGCCCAGATGATGAAATAAATAACATTATTAAAACACTTAAACCCTCTACAGCACCAGAACCAGACAGCTTTTCCACCACATGTTATAAAAAATTTCCCACATAATTTCCCCTTGGCTCTCAAAACTTTTCAACCACATTTTACAAGGAAATCATTTTCCTAACGAGATGCTTTTGGCAAATATGTCACTAATCCCTAAACCACATAAAGATCATTCTCTCCCCAATAACTAGCGCCCAATCTCAGTCTTAAATAATTACATACACATTTTTGGATGCCTACTTGCTAATAGACTAGCCACGGTTATCACCTTATTAATAAACCCTGATCAAACGGGCTTTATCCCGCGTAGTCAAATCACGGACAATATTAGACTGGTCTCCAACATTATCCAAGATTCAAACCTAAAATCCACTCCCATTTGCTTACTGAGTTTGGATATTCATAAAGCCTTTGATAGTGTTGATTGGTCATACCTAGAACCCCTCCTCCCTAAATTAATCCACGGTTTCCTAGCCTTATACCATTCCCCACATACAAGAATTAGATTACCTGGGTGCAACTCCCAATTTTTCTCCTTAGGATGTGGCACTAGACAGGGATGCCCCCTGTCACCACTCCTCTTTGCCCTAGTAATCGAATCCCTTGCCTCTGCAATCAGGAACAACATTAGGATAAAGGGATATTTTAAGGGCCCCAAGGAATTTAATATTTCTTTATATGCGGATGATGTCCTACTATTTCTTACTGATCCAATATCCTCCATATCATCCCTAACCACAGAATTAAAATGATTCCAAAAAATTTCAGGTCTCGGAGTTAACCTGTCTAAATGCTCAGCATTGGGTATACATTTAAGCCCAGAAGTAACATCTAACCTGGAAGAAAAATTTAAATTCAAATGCTGTACCACCTCTTTTAGATATTTGGGAATAAATATCACACCCATTTTCAAATCACTACTACAAAACAACTACACTCCGCTTTTTACACAAATAACCAATAAAATATGGTCATCTTGCCACATATCCTTTTTGGGTAGAATTTGTGCAATAAAGATGACTATACTTCCAAAATTGCTATTCTTGTTTAGAGCCCAACCTATACTTGTTTCCAAAAATAAAATATACATGATTCAACGTATAATTAATACATTTGTGTGGTCAGATAAAAAAACCGAGATGTAGCAACTCACTTCTTTTCAGATCACAATCCCAAGGAGGCCCTGGCCTTCCAAATATATGGCTCTATTATTTGTCTGCCAGATTTGCTCAAATAGCCCAATGGTACACCAATAATAATAATATCCCATGGATTGCTTTCAAACATTACTCTATACTCCCATACTTTCTCAAAGGTATCTTGTGGCCCACAGTCATTCTTTCAAAAAACATCCACAAACATAATACCATAGTGGCCCAAGCTTACTAACTATGGTCCAAATTCGGCAACACTACAGTTTTGCGCTCAGCAATTACCCCCCTTAGCCTCTTTTTTTGGTGACCCTAGGTTTCAACAAGCGTTTGACAATCCCAATTCCTTTGCTGCCTGGAGTGGAGAAGGTCTTACATCCCTGAATTCTCTCACTGAGAATAATATGTTTCAGTCCTTTGACTCACTACAAGACAAATTTAAACTTCCAACGACAGAACAACAAAACTACTCCTTAATAAAAAACGTTCTTTTTGCTCAAATTACACTTTGACACTACACCCATTAAAAACTCAATTTGAAACTATATGTATCTCTACCCCCAGAGACAGTGGTCAGATCTCATTACTGTATAGAAACTTTCAAGACGCATCTAACTCTCTCAAATCAAAGCCCATGTCTCAATGGGAGGAAGACCTCGGATGTTCATTCTCACTTAAAAAGTGGCTATTCATGCTCGATAATTTTCGTAAGAGCACCCGGTCATCTTCTATAAGAGAAACCCCACTCAAACTGATTTCTAGATGGTATATGACCCCTACTAAAATTCATACATTCTACCCTTCCGTTTCCCCAAACTGTTTCAGAGGTTGCACAGTATCAGGAAATAAATACATATATTTTGGAGCTGTGATTTACTAGCGCCTATATGGCGACAGGTCTCTGAACTCATAAATAAACTTGCAGGCATACCTATTCGCCTTACACCTCAAATGTGTCTACTATTCTCCAAAATCACAGACTTATCCACTCCAGGTAACAGACTTGCCCACACACTGTTTTGTACAGTACATTGGATGATTGCATTTAATTGGCGAACTTCCTCACTCCCATGGAATCAAATTATCTCCAGAGTGTCTGCAGTTAAACTTACAGAAAGAATATATCATACTCTAACGATACAATGCATATATTTGATATGAAGTGGGAATTATGGGATAAAATCACACAATAACATCTTATATCGCTTCCACCCAATGCATCCATATTACTCGCCCATACTGTTCTCCCTATGATTAAATGGTTTATTTTATCACTATGATGTTGCCCCCACGGCTGTAAACCAGGTTAATATACCCAATGGTACATTGCTTTTGATTACTTCCTTGTACATCTCTGTGTATATTTGCCCTGTACACATTGGTATGCGCAGCCTATTGTATTAGGGTGTGCACCCCAAAGCTCAAAACACACATGCCTGTCTCTGCAGCCTCAGCTGCATGAGACAGTGAATGAACGGGATAGTGCTCTGTGCTGGGTGGCTTCCTGTTCATTCACATGCCGAAGCATAGTAAACACAGTTTATGAATGAACACAGTGAGCGAGCGTGTTCACTGTGTTCATTTAGAAAAGGAAGGGGCCAGTAAATGACATATTTACTAGCTTCTCTCCCCCCCCCATTCTGGGAGCGCAACACAGGGGGAAGCCCAGGCAATAGGGGGCAATTGACACTGCACGCAGTGATTAGGGCGTGCCCAGGCTGTGCACGCCTATGCCTGTACATCATTCTCTTGTATATCTTTTACTTCATACCACTGTTTATAAATGCATGTATGGTGGTTTAATACCTTCTAATAAAATCTTTTGTAAACAAAAAAAAAAACCAAAAAACAAAATAACAGTAATAGGGCTCAAACCCTTCTAGTTAACAAGTTTAAGGCTTTAAATTGTAAAAATGTTTCAGCAGCTGAAAGAATCTAGTGGATTCCTGCTACTGGATATAGAGGTAGATGTGGACAGTTGAGCCTGTGCAAAGTAATGACAGCTGACAGAGGCCACGGCTGTCCATGGGCGTTTGGATGTAACCGTACAGCCAATGATTTCCTGCGGTTAGAGGATGATGACTGCTTCTGGATGCAAGCTGCTCTTCTGCCTGTGCCACCTCTGCATTGAGGAAGAGATAACGATATCAGACGATACTACTAAACCCATTGGTTCTGGTAGTGTTAGATCCTTGGTCCCTGCTGTGCTGGTTTCATCCACCAGCCTCTATGTCACTGCTGTATCCTGGTGTGACATAGCGGTTGACACTCCAGGAAGCATCAGATTCTGCAGGCTATTAAAGCAGTAATAACCCCAGGGCAGTTTAAAGCGGAGCTCCGGGCTCCTTCAGAAAAAAAAAAACTCAACAGCTACAAATATTGTAGCTGCTGACTTTTAAAATTAGGGTACTTGCCTGTCCAAACATCCAGTGGTGTCCTCACCTAAGCCGATTATTCAATCAGGCACCTCCATCTTGACTAAGGGAAACTGGCTGTGAAGCCTTGTGGCTTCACAGACAGGTCCTACTGCGCATGTGTGAAGCGCGCTGTGCTTTGTGAATGGACCACACTCTTCTGTGACCTGTGATGTATCCCAGAAGGCTGCAGGGGAAGGGGGGAACTAAGCCAGAAGTGGTAGCGGGTACCAGTGTTGCCAACCGTCCATAAATTTACGGACAGCCAGTAAAACCAGGGCATATTTTTGCTGTCCGTAATAGTCCGTAGCTGCTGATTTGTGCCAGTAAAAACGGCAGCAACTCATCCGGGTCAGAACTGCGCATGCAATTCCGGAAATCCCCGAGAACTTGCGATACTGACCTGAGCCGCCTGAGTCGTGTGGTGGCGTGCAGCACATGATGTCATTGGATTTTGCCCGCCAGCCTATAAAAAGGCAGGAGCAGAGCGGGCGGATGGAGGAGCCTCGTGGATGTGGGACAGAGCGGGCTGCCTGGAGCGCACCGCTGACACACTGACAGAGCAGCAGATGCTGGAGATGGGACGGACATGTGGAGGACTGAGGAGGACTGAGAGAGGGGACGACGGAGTTGGACATGCAGGGCTGTACTGCACTGCAGGCGTGAGTTGAGTTCTAACTTCTTCTTAGTCAGTTACCTCCGAGTCCCTGGTCCAGGGCAGGCTGAATCTGATGGGTGTGTGGCTCTGGCTCAGGTGAACCGGTCCAGGGGTGTGTGATGTATGTGCAGTGCACTGTGCAGCAGGTCCAGGAAATTTCCCAATCACAGCCCACTGACTGAGCCCAGGTCCAGGCTGAGTCTGATGGTAGGTGGCTCAGGTGAACCGGGGGTGTTTGTGTTTGATATGGGTATTGTCAGTGTTTCCATGTTGTGTTTAAATATCTATTGTCTTCGTTTTTAATAGGAGTTCTACTTTTTTCAAGTTGCCAGTAAAAAATGTGCTCCGCCAGTAAATTTTTATATGTTTTGCCAGTAAAAAATGCTGCTGGAGGTTGGCAACACTGGCGGGTACCTATCAAAGCCAGGTACCCGCTTCCCCCCAAAAGGTGCCAAATGTTCCATACTAGCACATTATCACAAACTTACCTTAAAACACTGTCACTGCTGTCGGTGCTTCCATCTTCACCCAGTTTTCCTTTTGGGCTTGTGGGCTGCGATGACATCTCTCCTGTGTGCATGCGTGGGAGTCATTGAGGGACGGTGCTCTCAATTGACATCATGCTCCAATTTGCTGTACATTCAGAGCGCAGCGCGCATGTGCAGGTGAAGTGAACTTCCTCTACAAATGTGAATATGGTACACATTTAGGAGATGTTAACCGTACCTACAGGTAAGCCTCATTATAGGGGTAAAGTCATTATAAAGTAATTAAAAATGGACTTTACAGCTTTAAGGCAGTGGTATATCTTCCATACTATAGAGATCAACAGTGTAGGCAACAGGAGAGGGGAATTGATGTTTTCATTTTCAAGGATCAAATGAATGTAAAGTTTTATTTTAGTGAAAGGGTCACTTTGACCCCTAAAGCCTTTAACTCTTACCTTCAAATTAGAAATGTTTTATGTCAAACTGATTTGAACAGGAACATTTGAAGAACATACTTAATTTGTTTAAAACATTACAGATGTCTGAAATCAGGCCACGTCTATGCGGGCCATCCATCTTACATAGACATTGCCTGACTTAAAACATCTGTAATGTTTTAAATATCTTGTTGGAAGATCTACACCACAAACATAATTATACTTTATTTGAGACCAATGTTGGGACAAGACCTTCCAAATAAAGTGTATATGGAGTAATTCTGGTAAAAGCTGTACAAATAAAATTTCTTTAAATATGTATTCAATGGTATTTCACCCCAAATATACTGCATGATCAGTTACATGCAAATGGTCGTGAATAGCTGTGGTGCTGTCAAGCTCCCATTGCTTATATCGAGGCTTCCCACCCGCACTCATGGATCCCTGCTGAGTCTCTCGCAGGTAACTGCAAATGGCCCCAATAATGGGGCCTTAGTGCTCCTTGAAGAATATTATCTTGCCTTTTACTCTTATAACATACGTATAGCAATTGATTTTGTCCCTCCTTGCCATTTTGAAATATTTGCAGAATTTATCAAACAGCCCAGGAAACAGCACACAGTAATTCAAATTTAGTAGCTTAGCTCTGTAAAGCCTCATACACAAGGGACGACGATCGTCTCAAATCGTATGTTGGATAATGTAACTTGCATACTGACTGCACTACATGATTGTATGACCACAGAAAGAACGTTCAGGTGCATGTAATTAGCATCCGGCCGTTCCTGACTTCGGAGCATGCGTGTTTTGCACAATACAACTTGTTGGACCAACTGCTCTGTACACACGATACAATGGTTGTATGACCGCTTGTTGGTACGACCAAGTTTTCTAGTCTGCTCATATAACTCCCCTTGTATGAGTGTCGTATGTCGGCTGTTCTAATCGCGCATACGAACGATCGATTTCACATACAACGGTCGTTTATACGACCTGTTGTATACGATCGTCGTCCCGTGTGTACAAGGCTTAACAATTATCTTACTACCATGTAGGCTGCACAAGTACCATGTAGTAGTGATTTATTTGCACATGATTGCACAGTGCTCCATTTATTTGTTAATGATTAACTTTGATACACTTACCACTACGCATAGTACCAATTAATTGCTAGCAATTTTTATAGTCATATTTTTTGTCTCTTGATATGTATTTTATATGACAACAGAGTATAATTTGCTGCATTTGTTTCCCATCACTGTACCCTAGGACAGTGTTTCTCAACTCCAGTCCTCAAGGAGCACCAACAGCTCATGTTTTCAGGATTTCCATTATTTTGCACAGGTGATTTGATCAGTTTCACTGCCTTAGAGCCGGTTCACACTGAGGCGACTTGTCAGGCGGCTCAAGTCGCCTGACAAGTCGTCCCCATGCAGTGCAATGGAACCGTTCTAATAGGAGCGACTCAGGTCGCTCCGATTTATAAAAAGGTTCCTGCACTATTTTCGGGGCGACCTCAGCGCGACTTGCATTGACTTCTATGTAAAGAAGTCTCCTTGCAAGCCGCGCTGAGGTAGCCTCGAACGGGGCGACTTTCTTTGCCCTGCAAGTCATGCCGCTTCAGTGTGAACCGGCTCTTAGTCTGTAGGGTTCAATATTGAGTTGGCCCACCCTTTGCAGTTATAACAGCTTCAACTCTTCTGGGAAGGCTGTCCACAAGGTTTAGGAGTGTCTATGGGAATGTTTAATTCTCAAGGGAAGTGACCTTGCTTCCCCGGTTCGAGTTGGGGACTTTTTGTTGGGGTGTGGTATTAGGGGGGAGGTGGTTTACTAAACCTGGTCACGTGTTACGTTCCAGGTATTTCTGTACCTACTCGCTTAAACCCCACCTCCTTGAACCGACCGGACGTGTCTCAGGACTGGAATTGGGTTATCCTGTTGAAACCCTACTTAATCTTGCCTCTGACGTTCGGTCCGGAAGAGTAGGTTGTAGTCACGGACTGGAGTGTTTACACGAAGACCTTCTTACCAGTTTGTAAGGGTATCTGTGAGGATTTGGAACAC
>BLSH010096744.1:236875-256072 GCA_018402905.1 Glandirana rugosa | reverse complement strand
ACGGCGGTGATTGACAGTACCAGGAGCCAATAGGCGGCTTGAGGCACAGAGCAAAGCGCCTCAAGGCAGGAATAAACCCTGCCATTGAAGCGTGACACCTGCAATCATGTGATTACAAAGACTTCATGCTTCCCATAGTGCACTGTGTCCCTCGCCCAAAATGAATTTGTTAACAAACTTTTTTTTCTTTTTTTTTAAGGGGACTTTTTTTTGGGGGGGGCGGTGCCCGGGCACCCCCTATGGGCGGGCTGCCACTGCAGAGAGGGGTACTAGACGCTGAACGGTTGGTAAGGTGGATGAGTCTGGCAGCAGCATTCATGATGGACTGAAGGGGGGATAGCCCATGTAAAGGTAATCCAATGAGGAGGGGTTGCAGTAGTCAAGCTGAGAGATAACCAAGGAGTGAATTAGAAGCTTGATCTTGACAGAGGAGTCAGGGGAAGGGGCACGTGGGGGAGCAATTATGAGCTTGGTTTTGGATAGATTGAGTTTGAGGAAGCGGTGTGACATCCAGTCAGATATGTCTGTTACTAAATCAGTGTTACCTGAGGAAACTGATGGGTGAGCTTATGGGTAGAGAGATAGATTTGGGTGGCATCAGCGTAGAAATGGTATTGGAAGCCATGGGAGACTATCAGCTGACCCAGGTAGTAGGTGTAGATTGAGAATAGGAGAGGTCCAAAAACAGAACCCTGGGAGACCCCAATAGTAACAGTAGGAGAGGAGGAAGTAGAGTTGCAAGTGACACTGAAGGTGCGGTGAGATAGGTAAGATTCGAACCAACGGAGAGCACAGTCGTAGAGACGAAGGAAATCGTTTTTTGAGGAGGAGGGGGTGGGCAACTGTATCAAAGGCAGGGGAGAAGTCCAAGAGTAGGCATAAAAATAATGACTGTTGGTTTTAGCTGTTAGTAAGTAGTTATTCGTTTTAGGAGAACAGTTTCTGTTGAGTGTTGTGGGTGGAATCCAGAATTAAGGGGTTCAAGAAGGTTATTCTCGATGAGGTAGCAGCTCAGCTGGTTGTAGACTAGACGTTCAAGGAGTTAGGAGGCAAAAGGGGGTAAGGAGATGGTTCTTAGGTTGTTAAGATTGGTGGGGTCCAATGAGGCCTTTATAGGTATGGTGGTATAGTGCATGTTTTAGAGGGTTGAGGAAGATGCCAGAAGGGAGGGAGAGATTGACAATATGAGTTAAAGGGTGTAGGATAGAGCCAGAGGGTGATTGTAGTATTTGCGAGAGGACAGGGTCCAGGGGGCAGGTGGTTAGGTGGGTGTTAGAAAAAGTGTTAGAAAAAAAGTTTAGTGACTTCCTCTATAGTAGCTGGGTAAACAAGGGAAGTATTGCTTGTGCAGGTGTACAAGGTTTCTACAGGTAACTGTTAGATAGCTGGAAGGCAAGGTGGAGGAAGACAAGAAGAGAGCGAATCTAATAAGGTGGTGATCAAAGAGAGGAAAAGGAATGCTGATGATGTTGGTGCCTATGTAGGAGAGTACAAGGTCAAGGCAGTTGCCATCAAGGTGAGTAGAAGTGTATGTCCATTGTTTTAGGTCAAAAGAGGAGGTTAGGCTCAGAAGTTTAGAAATAGTATGAGTGTTAAGATTAACAGAGATGTTGAAGTCACCGAGAATGATTGTGGGAATTTCAGTAGAGAGAAAGTAGGGTAGCTAGGCAGAGAAGTCATAAAGGAAGCTTGATACCGGTCCAGGAGACTGATAGATCACAACTCTCAAATAAACTGGAGGGAATAGACAAATACAGTGATCTTCAAATGAAGAGGGGGACAGAGAGGGAGGTGGATGAAGGACCTGAAAAGGGCTTTTAGAAGATAAGAGGATTCCAACTCCAGCTCCCTTCCGTCCACTAGGCCTGGGAGTGAGTCCAGAGGAGGCCACAATGGGAGAGGGCAGCAGAAGAGGGAAAGTCAGATTAGTGAGGCCAGGTTTCAGTAATTGCAAGTTGGTTAACCAGTTGCCGACCTCCTGCCATGGATTGTTGGCGGCAACATGGCTCTCCTGCGTGAACCGCCATCACCTGACGGCGGATGCAGGATCGAGTATTGCGGACGCGCGACTTTCCAGAGGGACGCTCGCGCACTCACATGCTAGCGGGGGAGCCAATCAGCGGGTGGGGCGGACTCTATGTCTGCCGGCCACCCGCGATTGCTCTCATGCAGTGAAAGAACGGGGATCCGTGTATGTAAACAAGCGGATCCCCGTTCTGACAGGAGAGTGATCATATGTTCCCAGTATATGGGAGCAGCGACCACTCTCCTCCCCCAGTCAGCCCAGCGCCCACACAGTTAGAAACACCTCCCAGGAAACACACTTAACCCTTTGATCGCCCCCTAGTGTTAACCCCTTCCCTGCCAGTGACATTTACACAGTAATTAGTGGCTATTTAAAGCTCTGATCGCTGTATAAATGTCAGTGGCCCCAAAAAAGTGTCAGTCCCTCTAAAAATCTCAGATCGCCACCATTACTAGTAAAAAAATAAATAAAATAACTACAATAAAAAAAAATTCTCATAGATTGTAGACGCTATAACTTTTGCGCAAGCCAATCAATATACGCCTATTGCGATTTTTTTTTACCAAAAATATGAGGAAGAATACATATTGGCCTAAACTGATGAATACATTTTTTTTTAATATATATATTTTTTATATGTATTATAGCAAAAAGTCAAAAATATTGGGATTTTTAAAATTGTCCGTCTTTTTTTGTTTAAAGTGCAAAAAATAAAAACGCAGAAGTGATCAAATACCACCAAAAGAAAGCTCTATTTGTGGGGAAAAAAAAGACGTAAATTTTGTTTGGGTACAACGTCGCACGACCACGCAATTGTCAGTTAAAGTGACGCAATGCCGAATCGCAAAAAGTGCTCTGGTCAGGAAGGGGGTAAATCCTTCCAGGGCTGAAGTGGTTAAAAGGGTTTTTGATAAAAAGGTCATAGACAGAGGTAAGTTTGTTACAGACAGAGCGGGCATTCCATAGGGCACAGGAGAAGGGGAGGCTGGTTCTAGGAAGGAGAGGAATAGAAAGCAGATTGTGTAGATTGCGGCCACTGTTAGAGGATAGGGGTGCTAGGTATGTTGGCCAAAGTTAAATGATGGGGGTCCAGAATGTGGGGAAATATCTCCAGATGTTAGGAGAAGCAGAAGGGTGAGAGAGGTAATATGGATGTATGACTTGTATGGGGAGACACGTCCCAGTGTCCTGGAGGTTTTATAAGTATGTGGGTTCAGAATTAGGAGTTGATTAGTGCAGTAATAAGGTGAAGACAAGAGTGAGGGTGATAGATATAAGATGTGGGGCAGAGAAGAAGGGTGAAGGAGAGAGAGTTTGAGGATTGAGGATACAACTGTGTGAAGAAGTATGGAGTGCACGTTACAGAGTGGTGAGATTAACCACTTGCCGACCGCCTGCCGCAGCGTGACGGCGGCAAGGTGGCTCGATATCGCAAAACGCCGTCACGGGATGGCGGCCGCGATAACTAGCATTGTGAGCGCGCGCGTGCCGCCGGAGGCGCACTCACACGCTCACTGTGTTCAGGGGGAGCCAGGGAGCAGGTATGGCGGACTCGATCGCCGCCGGCTACCCGCGATGGCTCCCCCACACTGAAAGAATGGAGGCCCGAGTATGTAAACACAGATCTCTGTTCTGTTGAAGGGGGAAGGGCGATAATCACAGGCTTCCTCTATATGGAAGCCGTGATCATCCCCTTTCCCCAGCCAGCCCAGCCCCCATACAGTTAGAGCACGCCCAGGGAACACAGTTAACCCTTAGAGCGCCCCCTGCAGGTTAACCCCTTCACTGCCAATGGCATTTACACAGTAATCAGTGCATTTTTATAGCACTGATCGCTGTATAAAAGCCAATGGTCCCAAAAAAGTGTCAAAATGGTCCGACATGTCCGCTGCAATATAGCAGTACCGCTAAAAACCGCAGATCGCCGCCATTACTAGTAAAAAATTAAAAAAAATAAAACCAATCAATAAACGCCAATTGCGATTTTTTTTACCAAAAATATGAGGAAGAATATAAATCAGCCAAAACCGTTGGAAAAAAATGTTTTTTTATATATTTTTTTGATTTGTATTTTATCGCAAAGTAATACATTTGGGTTTTCTTGCAAAATTGTCGCTCTTCTTTTGTTTATAGCGGCGATCAGAAACGACGCAGAGGGGATGAAATACCACCAAAAGAAAGCGCTATTTTTGGGAAAAAAAGGACGCAAATTTAGTTTGGGTACAACGTCGCACATCCGCACAATTGTCAGTTAAAGCGACGCAGTGCCGAATCACAAAAAGTGCTCTGGTCCTAAAGTGGGAAATCCTTCCGGGGCTGAAGTGGTTAAGAAGCAGACTGGGAGATGAAAAAGGTGGATGGGGAAACAGGTCACCTGCAGTCTGCTTGGTGTTTTGCAGTAATCTGCTGTGGATTCTTGCTTTGTGCATTTATTGTTTATCTATCCATATTTTTCCAGTTATATCTGACAAGTGACCAAAAAACATTTCTAAAAAGCAGTAAGAAATCTCATTTGCAAGAAGTTAGTTTAACAGACCAGCCATCATATGAAACCTGCTGGCAGCTTGTCTATTTGGATCCACAAATGAGAATGGAACATGAAGGATTCCCTGTTCCAGTAAGTATACACAGTGTTATTATTCTCCAAGGCTTGAAAAGCGTTTCATGGGAAAATTTAGTCATTCACTTTACACAGGGCAATATAATATACAGAATGTTAATATGGTTTTACTCAGTGCTGCAAAGGGAATATATCTTGCTTAGGCATGCTACACATGTGTTAAAGCCTAAGTGAAGCTAAAAAAAAAAAAATCACTTATCACAATCATAACTTACAGTAACTAGGATGTGCCCCTTTTGCTGATGCCTCTTTTTTTATTTTTAAGTAAAATTCTCCTCTGTCCATGTCCCCCCACCCCACCACTGCAAACTTCCATCAACTATACCCACATTTTCAGCCCAGTGCCTCCTCATAGAAACCGAACTACAGCTTCTATGAATGAAATGCAATCAATGAATGGAGGGAGCAGACCTTTCCGCCATTTACCCACGGATCATGTTTCATTCATAGAAGCTCTAGTAATGGCTTCTGTGAATGACGGGGCTGGGCAGAAAGGGCAAGCATAGTTAGGCTCTCTTGAGGAGAGCCTGTGATAGCCCCTTAGCTCTATTAACCCCCGCCTCACTAGAAGATTATGGCGACAGGGTTGGAGGAGGGCTTCATCTACAAGAAGAGACATCAGCATAATTCCTACTGACTTGTGTCCCTTATGCTGTTTTTTTTTTTAGTTTTAAATTTTGGCTGCGCTTAGGCTTTAAATGATAAGTCTACTCTTTCTATAGTCTTGGTGTATGAGATAACGATTTACTACCAGTGTGACATCATAATAATTTACCTTTCTGTTAGCTATTTTATTTTATTTATTTATATCAGGTACTTATATATCGCCGTCAATTTACACTTTGCGCTTTACATATACATTGTTCATTCACACCAGTTCCTACCTTCAAGGAGCTTACAATCTAAGGTCCCTAACTCACATTCACACACATACTAGGGACAATTTAGACAGGATCTAATTATCCTAATATCTAATACTATCCTGATTTGTTAGTGGTTTTGGATAATATTTTTTATAGCTTATTTTAGTAAAACAACTTTATGCCAATTCAGTCATGGACTGCCGAAATGACTGTTGGAGGCCTTTGGATGCTATGCTCAGGAATTTTTTTTCTTATATCACACTCTTTATGCATTCGCCCTGATGTATCTCATGACATGAAAAAGCGATATTTCCTTAAACTAAATTCAGCTCTGAATAAGGCCCCATTCACACCTAAGTGTAGCAGAAATGCAGGCAGAAATGAGTGTTTCTGCCTGCATTTGTGAAAAACCAGCTAAATGCGCTAAAACACATGGTGCCATTATTTCTTCATGGCCTCCCAAATGTGGGTACCAGACAAGAGTTTTTTAAGTGTTTTCCATGTAGAAAATCACTCAAAACAAAATGTACTTGGCTCACGTCCCAAATTAGGTACATGAGCTTCCTTTAGCCCATTTATGGAGCGGAGAGAGGCCCATTCAAATGAATCCAAAAACATGCTAAAAACCACCCAGCAAAAACACAATGCTTCAGCATCGCTCAAGTATGAATAGAGCCTAAAAGTAAGGCTAGTCGCACATGTATAGATTTCTCTAGCTCAGCCTGCATTGCATTGTATTCTGATAGCTGGCACCCGTGGCTGTGTTACCACCGGCTCCTTTGACAAAAGTCAATTGAAAATTGACCTTGGTCAAGCCAGGTGGTGGTGACAGGGCAACCCATGGCTCAAAGTTCAGAATGGTCCAAAATTCAAGATGTCTATGGCAGTCTTAATTTTTTCATTTGCCAATGTTTAGAGCAACTAGCACCATATATGAACAATTCAGGTTTCAAACAGCTCATTTGTACATCAGTGGAAGAAAAATTCTAGTCCAGTCTGTGCCCCAAGAAGACCTTGTTACACTGTTGGGAGCCTCCATCTTGTTTCTTCCAAAGCTTAGAGAATGTAAAGCCAGGCTGTCAGTCATAGACTGCATGTCAAAATCTATATATATTAAAGTTGCGCTAGAGAGATTGAATTAATTAAGTACGTGCATCGATCATATGTGCATAGTTCAAAGTGATGAAAAGCAACACAAAACTAACAACTTAAATAACCCATAAAGTGATAAGAGACGGAAAAATCCCAGGTAGTGACCTGCAAATAAATCAATCCTTTTTAAGGTTACATAAAGTGTCCTTTAAATAAATATAATCCGAAAAAAAGTCCCAAAAGTCCCTTATAGGGTGAATAAGGCAAAATCTTCGGAATATGTTGGAGTGGCACTCAAGCTTAGTAATCCATCACCAAGGTACACACACCCGATGTGCTCAAAGATGGTTGGGTACTCTTACCAGAAATCCAGGACTCACTATCACTAGTGGGTCAAGAACGCAGGCAGAAATAACCTTCTGCTGGTATATATCTGTGGATAACTGGTACGGATGTACTCCCTCCTTTCCTCCTCTTATTTCCGGTAAGACACAGAGGCTGTCTCCCAGCAGGATGCCCACACGTGTTTTCAGTGTCCCCCAAAGTAAGAAAAGAGGGACCAATAGTGTAATAACGTTTTAAAATGCAAATTTATTAAAAAGAGTAAACATACTCACAAACATAAAGTCAAAAAACAGCGTTTTTTTGGTAAAATAGCCGGCTCCGGTAACTTCGTTTGCATCGCCCGCACTTCCCTGTGTAGCAGCGCTGACGTCACCACGCTGCTACACAGGGAAGTGCGGGCGATGCAAACGAAGTTCTTACTTTGGGGGACACCGAAAACACGTGTGGGCATCCTGCCGGGAGACAGCCTCGGTGTGTTACCGGAAATAAGAGGAGGAAAGGAGGGAGTACATCCGTACCAGTTATCCACAGATATATACCAGCAGAAGGTTATTTCTGCCTGCGTTCTTGACCCACTAGTGATAGTGAGTCCTGGATTTCTGGTAAGAGTACCCAACCATCTTTGAGCACATCGGGTGTGTGTACCTTGGTGATGGATTACTAAGCTTGAGTGCCACTCCAACATATTCCGAAGATTTTGCCTTATTCACCCTATAAGGGACTTTTGGGACTTTTTTTCTGATTATATTTATTTAAAGGACACTTTATGTAACCTTAAAAAGGATTGATTTATTTGCAGGTCACTACCTGGGATTTTTCCGTCTCTTATCACTTTATGGGTTATTTAAGTTGTTAGTTTTGTGTTGCTTTTCATCACTTTGAACTATAAACATATGATTGATGCACGTACTTAATTAATTCAATCTCTCTAGCGCAACTTTAATATATATATGTTATGTCACATGGTTTATTATCACATGATAGTTGCTGCTTCCAAAGAACACTTTAGCGCAAATATTTTTTTCTTATGTTTAGTATGTTGCATGTCAAAATCACCTCTGGTTTTCAGCAGCAAATATGTGTCACTGCCCTCTGCATTCATAAGTGGTCAGAGGAAATAGTTAGAAATGGTGATAGGAACTTAAATAAGCCATAGCTTACACAATTTTATTTCCTGCCACTACTGGTGGAAGGAAAGAAAATTGCTCCCGTCTGCATCGCTATTGTGTTCTGCCAGCAGGAAACCTTCCTTGCTGGCAGAAAAGTAGTGATCACATGCAAAAAATCTGACAGGCTGGTTGTATCAAAGTCGATTGATGGATTGACTTCAGTACAACCAGCCTACCCATAGATGAATTAAATCTTGTCTGGTCCATGCTGAACTGGCCAAGATCCTATTCTTCTACGGCCGGTTTTAGATGTTGAATTGAAGGAAGGCATTTAGGACAGTTAATGGAGCAGAAGAGGAAGGTGCCAATGTACCAGTTTGGAGAATGATACCGTTTGCTTTATTATTTTAGTATAAAACATATGAAAATATATTTTATTAAATAATGAATGTGCAGAAAACATAATAAAGAAGCAGCTAAACCCAAATGAAAATGTCTGAATCATTTATAGATAAAAGTAATTAAGTTTATTAAAAATTGCAAATGTCCTTCCTTAATGGTAGGTGTCTGTTTATTTACTCTAAACTGGCTCCTGACCTGCTGTATTCTGAACATTTATATCTAGGGTAATCGGGCAATCGCTATGACAAAAATCACCCATGTGCGTCATCAGCCTAATTCTGTTGTTTGCAAACATGATAGCTAAACCTTGTACTTATATTATTTCTGTTTTATTGCTTTTAATTTCAATATCAATAAAAAAAAAAAAAAAAAACTAAAACCAACTTGTATATACAGGCAAATACAAAACTCCTCATCGTTCACAGCAAAACAAACAGATGTCTCGCTGTTCTCAGGAAATACATCCTCTGGTAAGTACAATCATTTTTATGCCCTGGTGATGTCTCAGATGTTTGCCTGGTGATAAACTATAAATCTGATTACTGATGCCAACTAATTTCTGTAATGCACGCAATCCCGCATACAATCCACTTTCTGGTTTTGAATGGCAAGAGAAAATAGAATACTTTTTACTTATTTGGCCTCACATTCAGATAGTTGTCAATCATATGAACATATAAAATAATTGTAATATATTAATTATATACAGTTCAATCATAAAATAATTAAAGTTGGTGATTGAACAGATTCCTCCGTCCACACTCACGAGGTAAATGGTGGAATCTCCCCTGTCAAGACATTGGGGTTGATTTACTAAAGGCAAATTCACTCTGCACTACAAGTGCACTTGGAAGTGCAGTAGCTGAAGATCTGAAATCAGGGGAAGCTCTGCTGATTTTATTATCCAATCATGTACAAGCAAAAATGCTCTTTTTTATTATCCTAGCCTGTCCCCCTCGGATCTACTGTGGCTGTGCTTGCAGTGCACTTGTAGTGCAAAGTGGATTTGCCTTTTGTAAATAACCCCCCCCCATGTTGACTCTTCACTGTCGGAATACAGCGATCATTGGCTGCAGCTGCTGATCGACAAAAGTTATCCAACATTCTTGGCCTAACAATCAACTTCTGTCAAACGAGTGGCCACATATAGATCGAAATTCAGATGGCTTCTGCTAAACCGGCCAAATTTAAATCATCTATGGCCAGGTTAAGATATAATCATATAAAGCGATTATTACTTTTTCATTGGAGAAGCCTTGTTGCTCCTAAAGCGGTTGTAAACCGCAGGGATTTAAAAAAAAAAATCCCTGCAAGGCAATGTCATAATGTGCTAGTATGCACCTTAACTTTGAAACACTATGGGGTTGATTTACTAAAGGCAAATCCACTCTGCACTGCAAGTGCACTTGAAAGTGCACTTGGAAGTGCAGTCGCTGTAAATCTGAGGGAAAGATCTGAAATGCGGGCAGCCTTTACTGATTAAATCATCCAGTCATGTACAAGCAAAAATGCTGTTTTTTTATTTTCCTTGCATGTCCCCCTCAGATGTACAGCGACTGCACTTCCACGTACACTTGCAGTGCAAAGTGGATTTGCCTTTAGTAAATAAATCCCTATGCCTTGTTTTATCAGACTGTTCATTAATACTGAATGCTTTTGGAAATAAATCTCTTTAGGGCCAGTGCTTTAGTTCACTTCAAATGGGTTTTGCACTCAAGTCTATACTATCTACTGTATACAAGTCTATAGGAATACAAAACTAGCTTGATGCAGGTCAAATGCAGCACAGAAGAAGGTAAACTGCAGGTCAAGTGCAATAGTGAATACATTCTGAAAGATCTAAGAAGCATCTTAAAGTGGAATAAAACCTCTTGAAAAATAAATAAATAAAAAAATGACCCCCCGGGAGCTTTTAGCCATAATTTGCAAGTATGCATAGCATATTAGCACATTATGGCAGACTTACCTTGGATGGGATCTCCTCCAGTGCTGCTATGTCAGCGCTCTTGATAACCACAGGAGCTTCCATCTGCTCCCGGTCTTTCTTTACGTTTCAAACTTAGTGGCCACTTGATTGGCTAGTTTGGGGTGACGTCGCTCCATCTCGGCACAGAGCTATGCTGTAAATGTACGCTGAGCAGTGTATGTGCAGCTCAGTGTACACAAACGCTGACAGGCAAGGAAAAGCAGGTATGACAGAAGAAACCATTAAGGTCTCTTCTGTCATAAAAACCCTACCTGTCATCTGTTTTTGCATTTTTAAGTTTAATTCAGCTTTAAACTGATGTAAGACTGATGACATTGACACAAGCCCACTGCCTGTCAACATGGGTCCTTAGACTGGTTTTTTTTTTGTAGTAATTAATTAATGGCTTTTAGTTGCAATCCGAGTGAATCTCATGGAGATCCATTAAAGTGTTTGTTAACCCAAAGAAAAGTTATACAGCACAGGGCTTGTGCTATTTCATTTGGCCCCCTGTATCACCTGTAATACCTGGCTGATCTTGCCAGCTTCTGCCCTCCCCTCTCTGCGCTGACTCCGTGATATCATGGCTGCCAAGCTGTGATATCGGAGTCAGTGCATGTCTCCGTCATCCGCAGCCTGCGCTGTGTGCCCTGTCTGCTCTCTCCCCCTCTCCTCTCCCCCTCCCCTCTCCCCCTCCCCTCTCTGCCTCACAGCCTCGTGTCCACACCGCCCCCTTATGTCCCGCTGTTTAAATCAGTGTTTTTCTTAGCATAATCCACTCTCTTTATTACTGTAATATCCCCTGTGACTGTCCATTATGGAAATAACACTGTATATACCTTGCATACTGAGTGCTCATCAGCGCTGATTGAGCCGCCACTTCTCTCCTCTCTTTGCCCGACATATGCAGCGGGCGGGGCCACCTCTCTCCTCCTCTCCTGACTGATGTCAGAGGGGAATCTCCAGCCCCGCCTACTGCATATGTCAGGTAGAGAGAAGAGAGAAGTGGCGGCTCAATCAGCGCTGAAGAGTGCTCGCTATACAAGGTATAAACAGTGCTATTTCCATAATGGACAGTTACAGGGGGACACTACATTAATAAAGAGAGTGGGTTATATAAACATGTAGTGGTGGGTTAACAAACACTTTAATGTAAGTGAAGTATATGATTTTGGACATTCTTTCGCCTTACTTTCCATGTTGTGAGTTAAAGTGGTTGTCAACTCGTGACAACCACTTTAACCTACAAGTAAGCCTATAATAAAGCTTACCTGTAGGTGCCCTGCATATCTCCTAAACCTGCATGGTTTAGGAGATATACAGTTTACTGTCATTGCCGACGTCATTCGGCACATGCGCAGTGAAGAAACAGCCCGCTGTGCCGTTTCTTCACTTTGTTCGTGCTGTGACTGGTGGCTCCTGCGCGCATGTGTGGGAGTGACGTCACGCGACTCCGGCTTTGTGACTGGCCGGAGTCGCGGCCCCAGAAGGAAGAGGGGCTAAAGATGGACACTGTCTGCACAGGGGACATTGCAGGCTTCGTTTGCAGGTAAGTGATACATAATGGGCTACTATGCAATGCAATGTAGCTCATTATGCTTTTACTTTGCGGGGGAATATAGAGGAAGTGTACCCCATCAGGGTTTACTTCCCCTTTAATATGGTCATTTAGGTCCTGTGTTAATGGCTTGGAATTGAAGGGTTTTGCATTTCCATACAAGTCTATAGGAATGCAGGACCACTTGAACCAGGTCAAAGTAGGTAGGTAGGAGGTGAGCTGCAGGTCAAATGCACATCAATGAATTCTGAATGATCTCAGAAGCATCTCAGACTGATGCCATCAACACAAGCCCAAATCCTATCGACACAGGCCTTAACCCCACCACTCCCACTCACCACTTTATTCAAAAAGGTTTACATTTATTCTGAAAGAGTTTTTGTCATGCCACACCAGGTCTTCTTTAAAAAGCAATTTATAATGTTCAGATATGGGAAATAAAACTCACCACATCTTTAATCTGGATCTTCCAGAACTAAAATGACTGAATCGCAATGACCTCACACTAGCAGTCTTAAGTAAGATAAAGGAAACATGTTACAGAGAGAAATAGAAGCTACCATTTCTGACCTCCAATTATGTGAACACTAGTTGATAATTTTGCACTGAAGCTTGAATTTATTGGCTTAGAACAAGTGTACAGTACAGATAAATACTGATTACTTTTTTTCTGACTTTTCAGATCTGCATATTTGCTCTAGTACAGGGAATAGCAATAGAGTCCACCATATATCTTTTATGACATGTTCTCTTTAAAAGCATGTGCTTGCACAAAGGACCCATTGATCTGCTTTACCTTAGGCAGGGTAACAACTAATGTGTCCTCAACGGGCAGGTAGCCTACGTCCCAATTTACTTTTGGTGTGCCACTGGTTCAAAAGAAATTCCTGTCTAGGTGGGGATGGAGGAGGTGCAGAGAGCCCTCTTGAAGCGAACACTTGGTACTGAAGGGCTTATATACACCCCAGATATAAATGATGTATTGGGTCAAAAAGCTCAGATATTACATGCAGTTTGCTGGCCACAAATTAGCCCAATCTGCCAGATCTCAACCCATAGGGTTAACATGGGGCATATACTTTATGAAGGTGTCAGCAATCTGAGATACTGTATATTTAAATACACGATCATTGTAATGCTTTTGAATGGTCAAGGCAACATGCAATGGTCACAATTAGAAAATGAGTTGGGGTAATTCTTTATTTACAATTGTCTCTTCTCAATGTTTCAGGACTTTAATTGGCAAGGAATGTGAAGTCACTGCCCATACATACTTAAATGGTCACAAGGCGGAAGAAAATGAAAATCACTGGATCATCGTTACGGGGAACCCAAGCGATGACATAAATACCATGTTTGACAGACCTAAGCCACCCAGTGAAGAAATGAATGAAAACAAATGTGTTCATTAAATCCTTGCAGAAATTGTACACTTAGCTGGAATAATAAGCTCCAAGAAATAAAATTAAATATTTTTTATATCAGCTGGTCACTTGGACATCATTTGCTTCCAAATTCTGCTTGACATGTACTGGCACAGACACCCAGGGGTTGATTTACTAAAGCTGGAGAGCGCAAAAAACGGTGCAGCTTTGCATGCTAGCCAATCAGCTTCTAACCTCAGCTTGTTCAATCAAGCTTTGACAATAAAACCTTGAAGCTGATTGGTTTCTGTGCAGAGCTGCACCAAATTTGGACTTTCAAGCTTTAGTAAATCAACCCCCAGTGTATCAAATCTAACCATAGTATATGTTTGTAGAGATCCTAACACAACAATGGTTTAATATATACAGTGCTGTGCAAAAGTTTTAGGCAAATGTAAAAAATGATGTAAATTAAGATTGCTTTCAGAGACAAAAGTGTGAATAGTTTATTTTTATCAATAAACAAAATGGAAAGTAAATTAATAGAAGAGAAATGCAAATAAAAGCAATACATGGTGTGACCACCCTTTGCCTTCAAACCATCATCAATTTTTCTAGGTACACAGTTTTTGAAGGAACTTGGCAGGTAGGTTGTTGTAAACATCTTGGAGAACTAACCACAGATCTTCTGTTGATGAAGGCTGCCTCAAATCCTTCTGTCTCTTCATTAATCCCAGACAGACTCCATGATGTTTTGAGATCAGGGCTCTGTGGGAACCAACCCATCATTTCCAGGACTCCTTGTTCTTCTTTACACTGAAGATAATTCTTAATGACATTGGGGGTCATTGTCTTGCTGCAGGAAAAAATTGTGGTCTTTCACACTTCTCCCTGATTGTATGGCATCTGCCTGTATTTCTTAGCATTGTGGACACCATTGATCCTGACCAATTCCCCAATTTCATTTACAGAAATGCAGCACCAAACTTGCAAGAAACCTCCACCATGCTTCACGGTTGGCTGCAGACATTCATTATTGTACCGCTCTCCAGCCATTTAGCAAACACACTGCCTCCTGCTACAGCCAAATATTCCAAATATTTTAAATTTTTACTCATTGGTCCAGAGCCTCTGCTGTCATTTTTCTGCACCCCAGTTCCTATATTTTCATGCATAGTTCAGTCGCTTAGCCTTGTTTCCATGTCTTATGGGGCACTGTTTCACCCAATGACACCAATGATGGGGCACTATTTGTCCCACTGGCACCAATGATAGGGCACTATTCCTCCCACTGACACCACTGATGGGGCACTATTCCTCCCACGACATCAGCTGCTTGGTAATGTTTTCTGTCACTGCCCACTGAAGCCCGTACACACTGGGCGAATGTCGGGAGATAGCGGCCAGTTAAAAAGAAAACATGTCCGACATTCGACTGGTGTGTAATGTTTCTGTCGGACGTGCAAGCTGGAAAACCAGCAGCTGACCAACTCCCGATCAGCGCTCTGAGCCAGCCAATGGCAGAGAGCGCTGATTGGAGTATTCTGGCAGGGGGGCCTCCCCTCTGTCAGAACACAACAGCTCATCGGGGGAAATTGCTGAACTAACCTCGCATGATTAGTACAACGGCTCCGACTAAAGATGTCAGTGTTTTTCCGTGCAACCCGCTGGATTACACGAAAACAAAAAAAACTGTAGTGTGTACCTGGCTTAAGCTTGGGGCATTACTTACTTTCACTGACCACTTATCAGATCTTTTTCTACTCCCGCTGGCCACAGCCTTTTCCACCAAAGTCTCATAGGACAGTCAAATGGGCCTTTGTTTTAAAAGCTTGAAGACTAACTGATGATGCATTAAAGAGATAAGGTCTAATCAGCAGCTTAAAGCCAAATCTACACATTAGTCAGCATTCAATTAACTATCTGCCTGGGCATAGAAACTCTCATCACACAAATGAAGATGCAGGTTGGTTTAGAAACTTGCCTTTTCTCAAGACAATAGTTACTGTTAGTAGGAATGATCCACATTCAACAGTAAACAGTAAACCTTTCCCTTTTGATATGATTAGGATGTGACTGCTGACAACAGCAGGTATCCTAAAGCTGGCAATAGACGGTACAAATCTCAGCTGGTTCAGCAGAAACCGGCCAAGATTTGAACAATGTATGGGCAGGCTGAATGATCAACTTGGGTACAACCAGCCTGCTGGATTTTACATGCGATGCCCCCCACCGGCAGACCACAATGGCTTGGTGGGGGGGAAGGAGGAATGTGTTGATGGAGGAATTGACCTGTAGTTGCAGGAAAGAAATTTGCTCCATCTATGGCGGGCCATAGAGATCACAATTGTTATCTGATCCTACCCAGTTTGCCAAGGCCAAGTGGCTAGCATGAAAGTCCCTTCAGTACATACACTGGGTGAATTGATGTACAGATGAGCAGATCCCTCAGTATGAACAACAGGAAATGTAAAATTGGCTCATCCTTTCTTTGGATCTGTGCACCCCCATAATGACCCCCCCCCCGGTTCAAGGGTGAGTTCCATAATTTTGAAATAGATAGTAATGTATAGTTTGCCCGAAAGGAATCCTGTACTGTGATAATATAGAGGCGATAATTGCTAACCTCTCCTTAAAATACTTGTTTCCTGGTTGTCTTGTTGGCTTCAATTCTTCAATTGCAGAAGTATGCAGCTTAACACATTCTGACATCATTTTGACTTTCTAACCTGTAAGCTTGTTTTGAGGCAGTGACTGAGAAAGTATTAGGTTTCCTTCACATGGGAAATCAATAGAATACATTCGTTTCCAACAACAGGAACCAGTAGGTTCTTGCGGCTAGGATCACAGGTGTATGTGAAGAGCTGCACCCACTTAGCCTATACAAAGCAATTACAGGCAGAGAAGAGCATTGTTATTGGCATTTATCTACACATCTGGCTGTTACCTGTGGTTAAGGACAGATATCTGACCGTGGACACATATGTCTTTGTCTAGAGTCGCTCATCTGTCCCCAGCCACAGGTAACTTCTGGATGTGCGGATACATGCAAACAGCGACAGCTCCTCTCAGCCTGTCATTGCTTTGTACAGGCTGAATGGCTGAAGCTGTTTGCATGCACTTGCTGATTCATGCCACATACCTTATGTGAAAGAGGCCTTAAAATCAGTCATCTGATATTCTTCTGGTCAGCAATGGTAGCCCCTAGTTTGTCTTTCAGTACAAGGTTCTTTTAAACTCCTGCCACCCATGTAACACATATGGGTGTGGACTTTAATGCCCACACACTGCATATATATGCGTGCATGAAAGGCCGAGGTTTCTGTGCTGAGAACAAACTCACTGCGCGCTCCCAGCATAGCAACTGAGCTGTCAAAGTCAGCTCCTGATCTCTAGTAATGATTGAGTGGTCACATGATTGGGCAGTCCTACTCATCCCCGGGCGTAAAAACCCTGTTAAAGGGACATCTGCTCTGGGCAGAAAGGGGTTAACCCTTAGGCGACGGCAGTACGCAGATATGTGGCCTCTTGGTGGGTGTGCCTTGGCACCGAGCAGCCACATATTTGCATTCCAATTAGCCGTCCCAGCTGCGCTCAGAGCGTGTCATGTGATCACCGTGAGAGCCAATCACGGCGGTTACCTGATCATAAACCCTGCCCTGCCTCCCGGCATCTGAAACCTCTTAAAGGGCCGGGAGGCGCCGGGGCAAAGGGGTTCATGCCCACTGCGTTCTTGCCTTAGTGCAAAATGACTGCTAAAACATCACAATAAAGTAATTATGGGCTTTCAGCTTCTGGGCCATTTCTGTTTTTCATTAAAAAATATGTTAGTGTCATTTATTGCTATAACATCACAAACTGATTAGAAAAACAAAAGACAAAATAAAGGTTTCCTATTAAATTTTTATTTTTACATTCTAGACTATATAACAAAATAACCATTTTCTCAGTGTGTCTTTTATATTATATTACATATAGATTTTAAAATATGTTTTCTTTAGGCTCCCATGTATAACCTTCATATACTTAATGAGGTCTTTGAAGCAAGATGGAACATGAATTGGTCCAAAGTATAGTCAGTGCAGCAAAAGTAGAACAGAAATGGAGGCATCAGCCACTACTTGTCCCTGGGATCACAGGTCTGACATATATTTCTTTATTCATTATTTGAGGGAACCCCAACATGGAGTGTTTCATAGACAGAAGTGGCTTATATGTTTGAAAAAGCAATCTGCATTTGAATCCCTTTTCAGAGGCATTTGACAGATGGTGAGGAGGTGATGTTATGCCTCCTCATCACCTATTATAATCCCATAAGTGCTTCACTGCCACTGCAGGGGACTTGCGATGTTTCACAATTTGCTTGAATGGGACACATTTGGTGGGCTTAGTGCCTGCTGAATGGGTAAGGAGTGATAGTTTTTGAACAACCTCACCCACTCACTGACTTTGCAGGTTAAGGGGGCACTAAAAACTGTGCATTTTTAACACCCACCCAGCAGCAATTCTAAACAAACCGTAATTGAATGATGTATAATTTATATAAGGAATTGCCATTTTTATTATTTTGTTAATAAAACCTGTTTTCATCGTTTATGTATCAGCCTAGCTGTTGTACTTTGCAGCCACATATGGGCTTAATTTATACTCTCAAGTGATGGTTATATGCAGGGGCGTAACAATAGGGGTTGCAGGGGTTGCAATTGCAACCGGGCCCCATGGTCTAGGGGGCCCATGTGCCTCCCTTGTACACCTGAATAGGAGGAATGGCGGAGGTGGCATTTAGAGGACCCAATCTCCTCCATTTTCCTCTGTCCAGTTTACTTGTCTTCTGCTGTTCCCTGGGCCCCTGTGTGCTTCCCTGGTCCCACTGGGGCCTGCTGCAGAACTTGTGAAAGGGCCCCACTGCAGTACCATAATAAAGGGACCCACGATAGGCGTAAAGGGCCCCAGGATCAGTGGGAAGAGGGAAGGGCCCTGGCCAGGGGTCAGGGGGCCCTTCATAATTTCTTGCACCGGGGCCCTGAAGGTTCTAGTTACGCCTCTGGTTATATGGCATTTTGCAGGGCAGATTTCCTGATAGTGATGGTGGTCTCTGCACAAAGGATATTATTTAAAGCGGTTGTAAACCCATTCAAACCAGTTTCTTTAAAATCAATTAGTGCAGCCCATAGTACTGTGTGTCCTTATCTCTTCTTACCTGCTTTCTTTTTGTGTAATGCTTCTGTTTCTTTTCAATGCTGTCACCAGCGCATGCAATGTTAGCCCTATTTTTCTGGCAAACTTATGCTGGCCGAAAAAAATTCTGTGTACAGTATCTCACAAAAGTGAGTACACCCCTCACATTTTTGTAAATATTTTATTCTATCTTTTCATGTGACAACACTGAAGAAATTATACTTTACTACAATATAAAGTAGTGAGTGTACAGTTTGTATAACAGTGTAAATTTGCTGTCCCCTCAAAATAACTCAACACACAGCCATTAATGTCTAAACCGCTGGCAACCAAAGTGAGTACACCCCTAAGTGAAAATGTCCAAATAATTACCGACACACAACTCAATAAAACTCCCCTGTCGTTTAAATGTGACAATATGTTTGACATGTGAGTGATGAAATATAACATCATTTCATATTAAAGAAGTCACAACAGTGTACTTTTCTATCTTATTTTATAAATGTTTTTACACTCCCCACATGAGTGAAAACACTCTATGACATGTGTCTTAAAAAAAGCCGGTCGTATTCAAACGGTCTTTTTATCCCGATTGTAACGTACGCGACCACTGTCGTAACTTTTCTTTGTCTTCGTAATGTGTTTTTCTTTCGTCCATTCTTCTCTATTCCTGT
>BLSH010096744.1:219840-235278 GCA_018402905.1 Glandirana rugosa | reverse complement strand
TGTGGGGACAGCAAATTTACACTGTTATACAAGCTATACACTCACTACTTTACATTGTAGCAAAGTGTAATTTCTTCAGTATTGTCACATGAAAAGATATAATAAAATATTTACAAAAATGTGAGGGGTGTACTCACTTTTGTGAGACACTGTATATGCCGGGGCTCCGTAATTTCCTAATGTCGGCATCAGCCCCGAGATCCCACAACACTCCTTCCACGGTACAATATTAGTTGGCGTTTGTTGGCGTTAGTTGGCGTTTTGCGGTGTCGGCGTCAAACGCCTCAGCCTCAGAACACGATGGCTGTGGGTTCTAGTTTCAGCTCACTAACGCCAACGCCATCTACAGCTCAAAAACGTTGGCATTTTTATGGGGCCATTGACTAACATGGAGAGCTGCAAAAAACACCAGAAAACACCTCCATCAAAAAACGTCCGTGTGTATGAGGCCTTAAAATGGCAGTTCAACCGCGTTTTACATGCCGCGTTCAGCTGCATTTTGCCGTGTTCGCGTCTAGAATCTTTTTTTTTTTTTTTTAAATGACAAATGCCTAAACGAAACGCTGCTAAACGCGAGTTAGGCGTTTAAGCACATTTACAAGCTGTTACAGGCATTTGGCGTTTCAAATGCCTCTGAACTTCCGTCTGAACGCATTTTTTTGCTTTCCAAAAAAAACCTCTAAACTCAACTGCCGGGAAACGGCCTTAAACGACCTTGTATATATGTACTTATAAGATAACATTAGGTGAGTTCAGGGGCAGCTGGAAAAAAAACACCCAAATGCCTCTAAACATCCATTTAGAGGCAGCAGTTTGTATGAGGCCTTAGGGTTGCACCAATACCAGTATCGGTATTGGTGCTCATACTAAGAATTTGCTCGTACTCATGCAAATGCACCAACACCTAAAATCGATACTTTCAGGCTCGGTTTTTTGACCCACTGACAGCTGAAATGTAAAAACAAAAGTCAATTATCAGTTGTTAAGGAGCAGGGCCGCCGTATCTTTAACGACCTATGACTCATTCAGTTGTCAGTGGGATTCCCCTGTTGACAGCAGAAGTGTTAAAGTAAGTAGTCCAGCAATAGGAGCTGTCAAAAAAAACAACAGCCGGGCAATGTTTATCAACAACATTGCTCAGCTGTTAAAACACTAAAATAAAAAGAAACAGTGTTTATTTTTGTATCTTTCTGTTTCTTCATCTACAGATCAAAGGAATGAACTTTGATCTGCAGATGAAGTCAGTTTAAAGCAACCTGTTAAGTAAAAAAACATTTTTTGTGTGTTTTTTATTAAATGTTCCTCTGTTTAAGCACTTATTAACCCTTTATTTACTCTAATCAGCCTTAATTAACTCCCCATTCTCCTCCATTTAATTATTATTTTCCTGCTGTCTTTTTTTTATTCACTTCTATTTTATAAATGATTTACAATTAAAACTTTTTTTTTGTCTGCTTTGTTCATTAATATTTTTACACGTTTCCCATTGAAAAAGCGCAAAATTTAAAAAAATCAATTTATTTTATTTGTAAATAGCTTTTCTATGCTTTGTACCATTGCTGACAGCTGAAGTGGAAACAAAACAGTTGCGGTAGGTATCAGTATTTGGTGTCCACGAGTACTAAAAAAAAAGTATCGGTACTCATATTCGTTGTAAAAAAAAATGGTATCAGTGCATCCCTAGTTTCCATAGTAACTGGAAACAAAAGCGAGGCTTGGCTTCGGGGAATATTTCACATGAGTGGGATTATGGAACACGTAGAAAGAGTGAGGGTGGAAATACGTTTCTGTTGGGACATGGAAGACAGGACTTATAATGGCGGCGGCTGGATACTAGCTGGAGCGTTCAGAGAAAGTTTATTGGAGCAAGAATGTTTTATTTGCATACTGTATGCGGCGCAATGATTATAAAGAGCAACATGAAGTTGCATATTGCAGATTTGGAGTAAGGTTATCTGAGTTTACTACCACTTTAAAGAGTAACTCCACTTTTGTTGAGAAAAAATATTTCTCCCTGGGTGATCAATGTACATTGCAGGGATTCTTATAAACTTTGTAGCAGATTCCTACCTTTATTTATTCTGAAGAAATAGCTGTTTGTTTTTATGTGCTGAGTGAATCTGTATGGGAGTGGTTTTATAATTATTAATCAGCTGCCGCACCTGCAGGGCTCTAAGGAAAGTGGCAGTGTCTGCATTCCTTTAGACATGATTTTCCTTTGGGAGTATCTCACCAAAAATAACATTTTTGTTGCAGAGGATGCCCAAAATCTGACTTGTATCTTAGAGCAGACTTCTGGGAAAATCAGTGAGCCAATCACACAAGCAGGAAATTACATTTCTGTACAGAATGCCACCGGATTGCCATATTGCATTGTATTTTACAGAAAGTTACAGAGCTGCAGATTGACAGGGATAGGTAATTTTTAAGAACATTCAATTACAATATGACTTGTGTAGCGATAGTTTACAGTACATGCATTTTTTTGTTATTTTTTACCCACAAAAGTGGAGTTACCCTTTAATTAAAAACTGCAAAATATTGAAAATGATTTATAAAATCCCATGAACACATTAAAGCAAATCTGAGATTTTAAGAATTGTGTTTGCGCCTACTTTTAGAATAATCTTTTGTGGTTTATGTAAATGACAGAATTACCGACCTGAAAAGTAACATTCTCAGCAGGCAGGGGGGCAACTAATGAGAAGGAATGCATTGCTGTGGTCATTCCCTCTTGCTTCATGATTACACTGCCTTGAAAAAGTATTCATACCCCTTAAAATTTTCCACATTGTGTCATGTTACAACCAAAAATGTAAATGTATTTTATTGGGATTTTATGTGATAGACCAACACAAAGTGGCACTGTGGCATTGTGAAGTGGAAGGAAAATGATAAATGTTTTTCAACATGTATTACAAATAAATATGTGAAAGTGTGGGGTGCATTTGTATTCAGCCCTCCTGAGTCAATACTTTGTAGAACTTTCTCTGCAATTACAGCTGAAAGTCTTTTTGGGGATGTCTCTACCAGCTTTGCACATCTAGGGAGAGGGACCTTTTTTCCCATCCTTATTTGCAAAATAGCTCATCTCTGTCAGATTGGATGGAGAGCGTCTGTGAACAGCAATTTTCAAGTCCACAGATTCTCATTTGGATTTAGGTTTGGACTTTGACTGGGATATTCTAACACATGAATATGCTTTGATAAACTATCCCATTGTAGCTCTGGCTGTATGTTTAGGGTCGTTGTACTGCTGGAAGGTGAACCTCCGCCCCAGTCTCAAGTCTTTTGCAGACTCTAACAGGTTTTCTTCTAAGATTGCCCTGTATGTGGCTCCATCCATCCTCCCATCAACTCTGACCAGCTTCCCTGTCCCTGCTGAAGAAAATAAACCCCACAACATGACGCTGCCACCACCATGTTTCACAGTGGGGATGGTGTGTTCAGGGTAATGTGCAGTGTTAGTTTTCTGTCACACATAGTGTTTTGCTTTTAGGTCAAAAAGTTAAATTTTGGTCTCATCTGACCAGAGCACCTTCTTCCACATGTTTGCTGTGTCCCCCCACATGGCTTATAGTAAACTGCAAACGGGACTTCTTATGGCTTTCTTTCAACAATGGCTTTCTTCTTTCCACTCTTCCATAAAGGCCAGATTTGTGGAGCGCACAACTAATAGTTGTCCTGTGGACAGATTGACCCACCAGGGCTGCGGATCTCTGCAGCTCCTCCAGAGTTACCATGCGCCTCTTGGCTGCTTCTCTGATTAATGCTCTCCTTGCCCGGCCTCTCAGTTTAGGTGGACGGCGATATCTTGGTAGGTTTGCAGTCGTGCCATAGTCCTTCCATTTTCAGATGATGGATTGAACAGAGCTCCGTGAGATGTTCAAAGTTTGGGATATTTTTTATACCCTAACCCTACTTTAAACTTTATCCCTTTATCCCACAACTTTATCCCTGACCCGTCTGGTGTGTTCCTTGGCCTTTATGATGCTGTTTGTTCACTAAGGTTCTCTAACAAACCTCTGAGGGCTTCACAAAACAGCTGCATTTATACTGAGATTAAATTACACACAGGTGGACTCTATTTACTAATTAGGTGACTTCTGAAGGCAATTGGTTCCACTAGATTTTAGTTAGGGGTATCACATATTTATTTGTAAAAAATTTTGGAAACCATTTATCATTTCCTTCCACTTCACAATTATGTGCCACTTTGTGTTGGTCTATCACATAAAATCCCAATAAAATACATTTACATTTTTGGTTGTAACATGACAAAATGTGGAAAATTTCAAGGGGTATCAATACATTTTCAAGGCACTGTATATTTCATGTCAATTAGGTGATTTGCTTATGATATAGATGAATGTCAGTGGGAGCAGATATTTTACCATATGAAATAAGCATACTGTTTAAACCCTGAGCGATAAAAAAATGTCCTCGCCATATGTGCGTGGAAAGTTTGAAATCAATGTTTCTTAGTTACCTTAGAAACCAAGGATTGAAAAGTAAGCCAGCATAAAATTGGATCTTGTATTTGTCCCCATACAGCCCCTTTCTTACTTAATTACAGGTATTTATATGGTCCTATCAGCTTTTGCAGTACTTTACATTGTACATTCACATGAGTCCCTGCCCTCAAAAGCTTACAGGGGCCCTACCCCACATTCTGGAGCAAATTAACCTACCATCATGTCTTTAAAGTGTGTCAGGAAACCGGAGTACCAAGAGGAAGTCCACACAAGCACAGGGAGAACATGCAAACTTCATGCAGATAGTGTCTTGCCTGGGGTTAAGAAACGGGGACCCCAGTGCTGCAAGGCAGAAGTGCTAACCACAAAGCCATGTAGCTTCATAAACTTTGGAGAGTGGTAAGCAGTCCTTGTAGGAGGCACTTGTGGCTGGTAGACTTGATCTTCACAAATATCAGGTAGCGTTGGTATATGCTTGTCTTCTATGACTTTACTACCGCACCTTCAAACCAATCCTTAACAAGCTTTTTGTTTTCATTTACCCATTTGATGTTGGCCTTGGTCTTCTCTATTGATTGCTCCAGAGCTCGTGTACCTGAGCCAAAACCTACTGCTTCATTATCCTTTTTAAATTGTTCAAGCTGGTGAGAAAGAGAATGATTGTCATGATTTGGAGGAAATTAAAAGTTTCCAAATGGATTCCTGCACATTTATGTGTACATGATAATGTAGTATTTAATTTTATTAAAGTTGCCACAATGGTTTCCCAATATTGTTTGAGCTAATTCAAAATGTTAGCCAAAATCAAACAACTTAAAGCCCAAGAAAAACGTTTTCCCATGCAATTGGGCTGTGCCTGCACTGCACGGATCAACTGTTTATTTTGTCTAGGGGTGAGAAAAAAGTTGTACTCATCCGATCCTTCGTTCCATCCGAAAATGATGCTCCTCCACGGGCCAGAGGTGGACTGTGCTAGGAGGATCGGAGGTTTAGGTAAGTATATCTCCTTTCTCCTCTCCCATAGACAAAAACAAGGGCAGAGGATCATGTCAGCAGAGCAGAGATCGGTGTCAGTAGTTTAATTTAATTTATCTTTTTTCAATTTTGTTTTTTCATTATTTTTTACAATATTATATTTTATTATTATTATTATTATTTTTTAGGAGCCCTGCTGGGGGGCTTTGGTGTAATTTTAGGGGTCTAAACAGACCCCTGATGTCTCACTTTCGAGACAGAGAAAAAGACTGAGGACAGAGATTGCCCAGTCCCTTTATCTGCAACCAGGCAGTAGGGGCAATCTACACAGTATAGGGTGATGAGGGTGTGCCCAGGCACGCCTATGCACATGTTATTCAGATATGTACAGCTGAGGCATGCCCTCCAGACCCAATTCACTGTGAGTTATCCAAATACTCAAACCCTACGTTTGGTGGAAGTAATCATGGGTGAGGAGTATAACAAATTAATCTCCGTGCTCTACACAATTCTACGCACCCAAAGGCTCAATCAAATTATCGACAGAACTAAAGCCCACTGGGAGGGTGACAAAGGTTCACTAGAGGAAACCGACTGGGATGAAATACTAGAAAACACAAAGAAAGCTTCCCCCAGACTGTCAGATTGATTAACCCAACTGTACATAATCCACAGGGTTTATTTAACTCCCTTAAGAATTGCCAAATACCTCCCTGCATATAATCCAACATGTCCCAGGTGCCAGGGGCACCCTTGCATCTTTTATCACGTAGTGTGGTCATGTCCAAAGATCCAAATATATTGGGCACAAATCATTAAATTCCTTCACGACAACATGAGATCCCCCCTTCAATTAGACCCTAAACTCTGCATGCTGGGCCTAATTCTGGACGTTGACTTAGACAAATTCCTTGTCACCTTCATACATGAAACACTTTTTAGTGCCAGGAAATTAGTGGCCAGGAAATGGATGAGAACAGACCCACCTACCATCCAAGCATGGATTGCTGAAGTAAACCTAACACTACCCTATAAGAAAGTTATATATCCTCAAGGAGGATGTCCAGCCAAATATAGTAATATCTGGAATAGATGGCTATCAACCCCTGACACAACAAATGAGTATCTATCTCTACCCACCAACCGTGACAGGAGGGGTGCTGCTGAAACCCTTGCAAGACTACCAGCATTATGATATTACATATTGAAAAATAGGAATTATAACAATGAGGCACATTTCTTCATAACACTATATCCTTTATTATGTCCTATACATGCCTGGTAATGCACAAAACAGTATGACAATCACTATCCAATGTATTGACATGAACCTGAAATGGAAATGTGCTTTTAATACCGCCTGTACTATGTAACTACCGAACCATGTACCGTGTCCATATGTTATATCTTTTTTTTATGCCAATAAACTTGGTTTTTGAAGGTAAAAAAAAAAACCTGGGCAGTGCTGGCACTGCCCTACTGCATGGAATAACTTTTTTTTGGCCTGGAGATGGGCTTTAAGCCTCATGCACACTGGGCGTTTGGTCAGCTCTTCTTAACGCCTTTCTCCTGACAGGAAAAGAGCAGTATTAAAAATGTACCTAAAGCTGTCTATTTCAAGCGTGTTTAGGCGTGAATAGATACGTTCGGGGCATCAAGCGTTTTGCCGTTCATTTCGTTTCCAGTAATTTTTAATGAATTCCAAGAGAGATACAAAAGAATTATATTCTATGAAACATACCAAACCGTTCATTCATTTCATTTGCCATAATATTACCTGGTCATTAAAATGAATGAATGCTCAACCTTTGAAAGCAACTAGCATTTTGATGGGTTGGGTGTTTTTTTTCCCCAAATGCTCCTCTCCTGAACGCGCAAGTAATGAGTTTTTTTTCTGCCTCTATACTCTCCCCTCTCCATTATAGCTTATGGGTTGGGTTTGATTTACTAAAACTGGAGAGTGCAAAATTTGGTGAAGCTGTGCATAGAAACCAATCAGCTTATATATATATTTTTTTTTGTCAAAGCTGAAGTTAAAAGCTGAATAACTACCATGCACAGCTGCACCAGAATTTGCACTCTCCATTTTTAGAAAATCAACAGCATAGGCTAATATAGGGATGGGTTTAGAGGCAGAAAAAAGAAGACCCCCACCCCCCCTTAAAAGTAGTATTTTTGATGCCCAGTGTATGTGTGGCCTTAAAGTCATTCAGACTGATTTATGTAAACCGGCACAGAGAAATGTGCTACCATTGCCTATACCAACCATTTAGGCTATTTGTACCGGAGCAGCCAGTACAATAGGGGACGCAGGGGCGCCCCCCCTAGTTTGCATGCGGGGATGCATGCAGGGCACCGGACTCTAATTGGCTTGAAAAATGTTGGGCTTGGGGAGCAGAACACTACGCCCCGAACCCACCCACATGTGACACTAGCGAATCAATATTCACTATTGGAGGGGTGAGTGCGGGGGACCGTGCCGTGGAGGGGGTGAGTGCGGATCTGGGGGGGGGGTCTGTTTGCCGCCCCCCCAAAAACTTTAGCACCAGCCGCCACTGTATTTGTACCATACTCCTATAAACACTAACTAGTAAGTGGCTACTTTGGGAAGGCACATGGGAGTAAAACATGCAGCGTTTTTTATTGATTTTAAATGCATGAGTACAGAGCCATAAAACAAAATTTAAAAAAATTACATTTGAGTGCAGTCATTTACTCACAATTGCATATTTATGTGTCTATAAGCATGTTTACGCTAGTATAAAAGAGTATATTACAATACTGGCAATGAAGAAGAATTGTACTCATCTATATATGCATTACTTAGGTCTTCACACACAGTTTTTTTACTCAGCGACTTTCTGTCAACAAGTTCCTGACCAAACATCAGTAAATTATGACTATTGTGTGCAAGGGGCATACGGCCGGCCATAGGAGGTTCAAATCTTGGGCGGTTCAGCAGGAACCGACTGAGATACAAACCATGTATGGGCAAGCTGAATGTATCAACTTGATAGATCAACTTGGGTACAACCAGCCTGTCGGATTTTACATGTGATTATTACTAGCAGCTGGTATAGCCCCTAGCAATAATCACTGTCTCGGCGGGGATGGTTTCCCCTGCCCTCCCGCCTGTGGTTGCAGGAAAGAAATTTGCTCCGTGTACAGCATGCCTTGGTCGTTTCTTTACTCGGTTATTTAGAATAAGCTTTGGGAAAACATAACTCTACTTTGCTCCTTGTAAATTCATGCTTTTAAAAGCCTCTACGCATTCTTCTGATTACCTAGTACTAAATCAAAAACCTACCTGCTGCAGGTCAAAATCAGTTGAAAATCTTCTGGAAACTCCTGAAATCAGGTAACCAAAAGAGAATGAAGAGCTTCCAAACCTGGAGACGAAAGGTAAAAGAAATGAATATTCTTTTTGCTTTGGCAGGTAAAAATACAGACTTGGCTAATTATCATATATTTCATTTCCTGACATTCGGTAAAACGTGTGCCATTAACTTTATAACCTCATATTGGCACTATATCAGGCACATTTTAATATAGGGATTACTTCCAAAATCTCTCAGTGAAATCAATGATAGGTACCTGCAGGAAAAAACAATTTCACTTAGACAAAATGCATCATATTGTATCTCATTACTCATACTTGACATGTGAAGAGTTTGGAGAGCTGCTCTATTCTTATAAGGAGACTTTTCCCTTGATCCTAGGATTGGCGGGGTGCTGGCATCTAAATGTACTCACCTGGAACATAACAGGTATGTGAATATAAAGATGTCAAGCGTGTCAATTGGCGTGGTTGGTGGATATCACCCCCATGCATGTACAGGGGGACCCAGTGCAGATACTGGCTCATGCCACCCTGGCCAGAAAGATACCTCAATTTTATATTCTGCTAAAAGTACAGTCTCCACCCACATTTGGTGAAGAGGAACAATAAAAACCCGCTCTCCAGCGCTCCTCGCCGGCCGCTGACATCTTCAGCTGGTTAGCTTCTGGATACTGATCTTTGTCCATTTTCTTTGGCCGAGCCAAGATGACATCACTCCCGAACAGGACAGGGAGCTCATTCATCTCGGCAATCCCGAAATTGTACACTGAACTGTACTTGTATAGGACATACATCAGGAAAGGAACGTTAATGCAAAAGAGACATAGTATATCTCTTCTGCATTAAAAATCCTGTTTGTTTGCCATTTTTTCCCCTAAAGTTCCACTTTAATGTAAGAAATTACAACTGTAGGACAACTGGACTAGCAGGCCTTCGATGTAAAATAGGCTGACTAGCTACTCTTCAGCAACTCAGAGGAACACCGTGATTTAGAGTCCCCAATCCTGGCTGGTCATTCATGTAGATACTGTAGGATTTATTGTATACATATCCCTTCATTCATACAGCTTAAGAATTCTCCCCCCATTGTGTGGCTATCTTTGTGTCATCTTGTCTCCCCTTATTTACCCATCTTAGTTGGACAACTTTTCTGTCCTTTTGCTGTATTAGAGGCTTATGAAATATTGCTTACTAATTTCTGAAAATGTGCTTCAAATTTTTCCATTTTATCTGAGATATAGTTGTACTTGAGGTATACCTGCTTTTTTGTTCTTTAATATAAAAATGACTAATAAAAATATTAATATACAACAAAAGAATAAAGGCAATTGCCCTAAGGGCCCAACAGGACATTTATCACAGCCTTTCCCAACCTTTTTAACGTGGATGAACCCTTAAAATAACCTTTTGGCTTCCAGGAACACCTGCTATTAATAATTATACTTACATTTCCTAGTACATTAGTGTGATGGCCAGTGGGAAGAATGCTCCTTACTGTACATTTGTGGGCATTGGGAAGAATCCCCTCCCCCCATACACATAGATATTGGTGTCAGTGGTTACTTGTTTAAAAGTCAAAAATCACTTAGAGATCAAGGAACCCCTAGCAACCTGGGGGAACACTATGGTTCCTATGGAAACCTGGTTGAAAAACCCTGCATTAAAGGGATCACTTTTATTTGCCCAGAGTTAGACTATAAGTACTTCTTTACTATTCCAATCAGAGCAATATTATTTCTTACTCCATTTCTTAAAGTACTTTAAACCCAAATATAATAAATTTGTATCGTTGCGAACATATTCTTTTATGCTTCCCCTGATCAAAGCAGAGAGACTCTCTTCCAGCGGGGATTGGAGACCCTTGCTAATGTCCTACTCTCCCTCAGCCTGCTACTGTGACTATACAATACTTAGAAATCCCATGACATTATTTACTAGCATTTTTGGAGAAATTCAACAGCGTCAAAGTACCTTCCTTCTTTACAGCAGTAACTGAGCACTTACTTTTCACGGAATGTCTTCCAATGGCTTCTCACAAAGTCCCAGGCAAGACTCTGGCCAACCGAATTCCCGGCAACATTTAAAATTGTGGAAATCGAGTCTTGTCTACGAATTTTTGTGGTATCCGTTGCATACTCTAATAGTCTGAAAAAAGCACAATTACATTGAATCTTCAGTTCAGTTCTAAAATAAAACAAATTTTAAAAATAATTCCTTTTGATTAGGTCTCGCATTTCATTTGTCTTTAGCACTCTGATAACTTTGTAATTGTCTGTAACACATTCCTTCTATTTAAGCTATATTGCAGAGATCTTGTCTTATCTACAGTATATGAGATGTGACAATTTAATTCCCAGAATGGACTTTAAAAAAATGTTTGTGCAGGAACATTGTTATGGTGGTGAATCCAGAGTTCCAGGCTTTTATTCCAAACAGATTCCAATAACCTCAGAATTTCCAAGTAACGTTGGTTGACCGTTGTACCATAGTCTAAGAACTTGTAGTGTAATAGTCCCTTGTGACCAAGAAACACACCAGCATGAGAATACGAGGGTTCACACTCTGTCCATATTTGCATCTTTTCTTTTTGTTTTTCACTGCCTACGTCTTGCCTCACCGTGGACATCTTTCTTCCCCTCCTTTAACCGCCATACCATTAAAAAACATTTGATTTCTTCATGTTTACCATAGGTCTGTTGTTGTATATGCTCATTTCAATACAAATAAAAGCACCTTTGGATTATAAAAGAACACTTCTAGGTCCTCTATATACATGACAGTTAATAATGAGCTTGGACATATTGAGACTATACACAAGAGGCTTTTACATTGGATATAAAGAGTCTACACACCCCTGTTAAAATGTCAGGTTTCTGTGATGTAAAAAAATGAGACAAAGATAAATTTCAGAACTTTTTCCACCTTTAATGTGGCCTATAAACTGTATAACTCAATTGAAATACAAACTGAAATCTTTTTTTGGGGAAAATAAGAATAAAAAAACTAAATTAATGTGGTTGCATAAGTGTGCACACCTTCTTATAACTGGGGATGTAGCTGTATTCAGAATTAAGCAATCACATTGAAACTCATATTAAATAGGAGTCAGTACACACTTGCCATCATATAAAGTGCCTCTGATTAACCCCAAATAAAGTTCATCTGTTCTAGTAGGTCTTTCCTGAGATTTACTTAGTCGCATCCTACAGGAAAAGCCATGGTCGGCAGAGAGCTTCCAAAGCATCAGAGGGATCTCATTATTAAAAGTATCAGCCGGGAGAAGGGTACAAAAGAATTTCCATGGCATTAGATATACAATGGAACACAGTGAAGACAGTCATCATCAAGTGGAGAAAATATGGCACAGCAGTGACATCACCAAGAACTGGACGTCCCTCCAAAATTGATGAAAATACAAGAAGAAAACTGGTCAGGGAGGCTGCCAAGAGGCCTACAGCAACATTAAAGGAACTGCATGAATATCTGGCAAGTGCTGGCTGCGTGGTACACGTGACAACAATCTCCCGTATTTGTCATATGTCTGGGCTATGGGGTAGAGTGGCAAGACGGAAGCCTTTTCTTATGAATAAGTCTCCCAAAAGCATGTGGGAAAATGTGTTATGGTCTGATGAAACCAAGGTTGAACTTTTTGGCCATAATTCCTGTGACGGGAGTCACTTTGGGTAGGGGGCTTGTGGAGCCCAGACCAAAAGATATGTTTGGCGCAAAAACAACACTGCGCATCACCAAAAGAACACCATACCCACAGTGAAGCATGGTGGTGGCAGAATCATGCTTTGGGGCTGTTTTTCTTCAGCTGGAACAGGGCCTTAGTCAAGATAGAGGGAATTGTGAACAGTTCCAAATACCAGTCAATATTGGCACAAAAACCTTCAGGCTTCTGCTAGAAAGCTTCAGCATGACAACGACCCAAAGCATCCATCCAAATAAATAAAGGAATGGCTTCACTAGAAGATTAAAGTTTTGGAATGGCCCAGCCAGAGCCCAGACCTGAATCCGATTGAAAATCTGTGGGTGGGGTGATCTGAAGAGGGCTATGCACAGGAAATGCCCTCGCAATCTGACAGATTTAGAGTGTTTTTAAAAGAAGAGTGGGCAAATATTGTCAAGTCAAGATGTGCCATGCTGAGAGTGCTGTAATAAAATCAAAAGGTGCTTCAACAAAGTATTAGTTTAAGGGTGTGCATACTTATACAACCATATTATTTTCATTTTTTTTATTTTACTCCCCCCCCACCTAAAAGATTTCAGTTTGTTGTTCAAATGAGTTGTACAGTCTATAGGTCACATTAAAGGTGGAAATCGTTCTGAAATAATTTATCTTTGTCTCATTTTTTTTACATCATAGAAACCTGACATTCTAACAGGGGTGTGTAGACTTTTTATAACCACTGTATATGTGCTGCTGGGAGGCAGGGAATGCCCAGGCTGTAGATGACTGACTTGTACAGATGAGAGCTTCCTGGTGGGCCAAGCTCATCACCGATTACAATATTTTTAGCTAACTGTATTGCCTGCTTATGTATTCCTGTCTTGTCTTGTAGATTTTGAGACTGGCTACTCCATTTTTATAGCACTATACCCAGATGATCCTTTTCAGTGTTGTAAAAGATTCCCCCACACACACATACCACTGTAGGTGTGAAACACCATGTGCAGGTATTATACCACAGATAAAACAAGAAAAAGGAGTATGAAGTCTGAAGAATCCTGATTATGGGCATTACTGTTGCCATTGTTTCAAGGAAGGAAAATATATATTTTCATGCACTTTAAGAAATTTGGTTGCATATTGTAATGCAAAGGTTAGAGCCTGTGTCATCAGGCTTTGGGGTTGTGTCTATTGGCAAATGCAGGCTGCTTTCGAGTACAGTCCACTTACATGTGAGATCAGTTTCAGACGTTGCTAAGATTATTTAGTTCATTGACAGATGTATTTGACCACCTTCTAGGCTGCATCAACCTGCTTCAAGCCACTTTTGTATTCCCATTGATTTGTATGGGAAGAGAAGCCGTTCTGACATGAACAGAAATTTGTTGACATGGGCCCTTAAAGTGGTTGTAAACCCGCCCCCACCCTCCAAAAAAACCCAAAAACAAACAAACCTTTAAGACAAAGGCATAATAGGCTATTAAGCATCACATACTAGCTCACTATGAAATAATTATCCTAGAATGAAGCCCCCACAGCGGCACCCACACACTGCTGAGACAGCTGACATCTTCCCCGGTGTTTCTTCCGGGTTCGGGGGCTCCGGCGCTGTGAGTGGCCGGACCCGCAATGACGTCACTCCTGCACATGCATGCAGGAGCCACCGGTCATGGCACACGGCTCTGGAGAAACAGCATGGGCGGCCGTTCTTTCAGAGTGCATGCGTCGATGACGTAATCGGCGGGGTATACATTAAATATTTCCTAAACGGTGCAGGCTTATGAGATATTTACAGTACCTATAGGTAAGCCTTATTATAGGCTATCCTATCAGTACAAACAAACCAGAGGAATTTACTTCCTCTTTAAGCTACATGCAATTTGATCAAAACTATGAAAACAGCAAACAATTGAATAGACAATAGACTTCCCTTCCAATAGATCCAGAATTCATTTCTGATCTGATTTGATCTGAGGCAATTAGCCAGGGAGAAAAAATATTGATCATGTTGCATACCTCTCAACTTTTTGAGATGGGAGCGAGGGACATCTATTAGCAAATGAATTTAGGCATAGGACACACCCCTGCCACGCCCCCTTAAAGGAGAATTATACACAAAAATTATTAGTTAAACCCACAAGTGCTTAATTTTTACCACTACTATTCCTTTATATTGGCTTTTGAAGTTTACAAATGCAGCAATTTAGTAATTGGGTGGAAGGTTTAGCGCTGGGAAACACTTTTTGAAGGATAAATAGTGCATTTTATATACAACTATATAGATCAGACCAAAATGAGGGACAAATGAGGAGGAATGGGGGACAGAGGGACTTTGTTCCAAATGAGGGATAGTCCCTCGAAATTAGGGACAGTTGGGAGGTATGATGTTGCATCGATCGGCAGTACTAAGAAACTTATCTGATCTCAAACATAGGTTAAATTCACCTGAAAGCACACTGCACTTGCCTATCTACATCAGTCCTAACAGTGACAAGATAAAAACATTTTCCTGGTGCCAACATGCAACATACATGTGGTAGTATACTGCCATGTATTGGAGCCAGAAAAGACAAAATACAGTACCGGTAAGTATTTTAACCACTTGCCGACCGTGTATCGTAGATACACGTCGGCAAGTGGCACTCATTGTTGTGGGAGGACGTTATATAACGTCCTCCCACAACCGCGCGCCCCCTGGGGCGCGCACCGTCGTGGCGACGTAGAGGAGAGAGGGGGGAGAGGGGGGAGGGGACAGTGTGACGTGGCTAGCCACGCCTCTCCCCCCTCTGTTCGGCCGTGAAGGCGGCCGAACAAATGTACACTACGAGGCAGTAAACTGCCTCGCTAGTGTACCATTTGCCGGCGAGGTTCGCCGGTAAATGGCACTAGGCACTACGCGGCCCAGAGTATCTGGGCCGCCAGTGCCTACGAGGGTCCACGCGCGGGGTCCCCCGCGCGCCAACACCCTCCTGCAA
>BLSH010096744.1:162519-211447 GCA_018402905.1 Glandirana rugosa | reverse complement strand
CTACTGTGGGGTAAGAGGCTGATTATTTCACTTGGTATGAAGTGTTAACAGGTTGGTGATGTGCACTGGATGGTGAAAACACCTTTACATGCTGAATTTACTTAACAAGTGTTGTTGACCATTGTTTTTTTTTATATACAGTGAGGTCCATAAATATTGGGACATCGACACAATTCTAATCTTTTTGGCTCTATAGGATTTGCAACCAAGTATTAAATAGTGAAAGTTTGATTTATGATTGTTAATCTGTCCCATTACTTTTGGTTCCTTAATTCCTACACCGTTCACCTGACTTGGATGTAAATACCCTCAAATTAAAGCTGAAAGTCTGCAGTTAAAGCACATCTTGTTCGCTTCATTTCAAATCCATTGTGGTGGTGTATAGAGCCAAAAAGATTAGAATTGTGTTGATGTCCCAATATTTATGGACCTGACTGTATATGGTCCATATTATTTGATAAGGGGCTATTTCACCTATGTAAGCACAGAATTTGACTTCGGTTTGCACTGGATGGTGACCTATACACTATTGAATATTCCTTCCAGGAACTCTTACTACATTCCTTCTGCTATGAAATGGGGCTTTTTTTATTATACAGTATGTCACAAAAGTGAGTACACTCCTCACATTTTCGTAATTTATTTATTATATCTTTTCATGTGACAACACTGAAGAAATGACACTTTGCTACAATGTAAAGTAGTGAGTGTACAGCTTGTATAACAGTGTAAATTTGCTGTCCCCTCAAAATAACTCAATGCACAGCCATTAATGTCTAAACTGCTGGCAACAAAAGTGAGTACACCACTAAGTGAAAATGTCCAAATTGGCCCCAATTAGTCATTTTTCCTCCCCGGCGTTATGTGACTCGTTAGTGTTACAAGGTCTCAGGTATGAATGGGGAGCAGGTGTGTTAAATTTGGTGTTATCCCTCCCACTCTCTCATACTGGTCACTGAAAGTTCAACATGGCACCTTATGGCAAAGAACTCTCTGAGGATCTGAAAAAAAGAATTGTTGCTCTACATAAAGATGGCCTAGGCTATAAGAAGATCACCAAGACCCTGAAACTGAGCTGCAGAACAGTGGCAAAGACCATACAGGTCTCCACTCAGAACAGGCCTCACCATGGTCGAACAAAGAAGTTGAGTGCACTTGCTCAGCCTCATATCCAGAGGTTATCTTGGGAAATAGACGTATGAGTGCTCCCAGGATTTCTGCAGAGGTTGAAGGGGTGGGGGGGTCAGCCTGTCAGTGCCCAGACCATATGCTGCACACTGAATCAAATTGGTCTGCATGGCTGTTGTCACAGAAGGAAGCCTCTTCTAAAGATGATGCACAAGAAAGCCTGCAAACAGTTTGCTGAAGACAAGCAGACTAAGGACATGGATTACTGGAACCATGTCCTGTGGTCTGATGAGACCAAGATAAACTTATTTGGCTCAGATGGTGTCAAGCGTGTGTGGCGGCAACCAGGTGAGGAGTACAAAGACAAGTGTGTCTTGCCTACAGTCAAGCATGGTGGTGGGAGTGTCATGGTCTGGGGCTACATGAGTGCTGCCAGCACTTGGGAGCTACAGTTCATTGTGGGAACCATGAATGCCAACATGTGCTGTGATATACTGAAGCAGAGCATAATTCCTTCCCTTCTGAGACTGGGCCGCAGGACAGTATTACAACATAATGATCCCAAACACACCTCCGAGACGACCACTGCCTTGCTAAAGAAGCTGAGGGTAATGGTGATGGACTGGCCAAGCATGTCTCCAGACCTAAACCCTATTGAACATCTGTGGGGCACCCTCAAATGGAAGGTGGAGGAACACAAGGTCTCTAACATCCACCAGCTCCATAATGTCGAGTGGAGGAGTGGAAGAGGACTCCAGTGGCAACCTGTGAAGCTCTGGTGAACTCCACACCCAAGTGGGTTAAGGCAGTGCTGGAAAATAATGGTGATCACACAAAATATTGACACTTTGGGCTCAGTTTGAACATTTTCACTTAGGGGTGTACTCACTTTTGTTGCCAGTGGTTTAGATATTAGTGGCTGTGTGTTGAGTTATTTTGAGGGGACAGCAAATTTACACTGTTATACAAGCTGTACACTCACTACTTTACATTGTAGCAAAGTGTCATTTCCTCAGTGTTGTCACATGAAAAGATAAAATAAAAAATTTACAAAATGTGGGGTGAAGGGTGTACTCACTTTTTTGAGATACTGTATGTATTAAGGATTTTATGAATTATTGCACCATGTATATTTTTTAAGGTTACGAGTTGTATGTTTGTTTGTTTTTTGTTATGGAATATTGATTCATTTTATTTATTCATTTATGCACAAATTCATTTTGTTGAGAGGGATTTAGTACTGCGCTGTATATTTATTTATTGTCCTGACAGGTGCATATAATTTTATGTAGGGAGCTGAGGGGAGAGGTGGAGGAGCTGGACCAGCACAGAGAATAGACACTCCCAGAGGAGAGAGTTATGGCATGCAAGGGGGCGAGGACTGTGCTAGGGAAATAACTCCCTCCCTGCCTAATTTTCTAACAAAGGCACATTATAAGTCAATGTTAAAAAATGGTGAAAATGAAAAACACTGCAAGTAAATATTTTAAATACTTAATTTTTGTACTTTTACTTGCAACTGCTTAAGTTGGTAAGACAGGCGGCACTGTCTGCTACAAACACAAACTACAACTATCACTGATTTTTCAAAAAACCCCGCACCTAAGAAGATGGACATCCCGTAGTACTTACTGCTCTGTTAAAGTTGTCATTCTTTCAGTGAAGTTATTCGTCTTGTTCTTAAAGTACAAAAACAATGGTGCAACTTGCTGTCTCATGTAGGCCTGTAGAGAAACATTACAGGTTTATTTTATGCTGGCTATATATTATGTGATATTTACAATTGATTTTTAGGTGTTGGAAAGGAAGGTTTACTTGTCTGTGGCAGTGGTTGTGTGCTGATAAGTTTCTGACTAAGTGTTCAACTTTAAAGGAGAAGTATGGGCAATGACGGGATAGGGCCATCCAGCGCCCAGGGCGAAGATGGCAAATGGCACCTCCACCCCCCAAGATGTATCAGCATTGTGTGTCAACAAAAATCCCCCCGAAAAAAAAAATTGAGCACCAATCTACATGCTTACCCCCTAAGCATAAATTCACTTTGAAAGCCAAGATTCTACCCAAACATAAATTCTTTCTCCTTCTATGTGACTATGGCATGAGGATTGACTATATGAAGCTGGGATTTTTTGCACCAGTTGCTCATCATCTAGGATGTCTGCACCATTTTGACCCTTTTGAAGAGGGACCTAAATTGGTAAACTGTGATAAGGCAAGGCTTAATGACACAATCTCTGTTGTGTTCCTACTAGAGCCCACACTGCCAGGCAGTACATTTTGGTTACAAAGAAATGAGTCTGGTGAATTTTCATATTGATTCACTGGGGCTTCAAATCTTGAACCTCATCCCTAACTTATATAACAAATTTGACTGTGCTCTATTTTTTGTAGAGTGCCTGATTCTATAGTGCTTCATTTGCTGAATAGTTCCACCCTACATTGAGAATAGATCATACCCTCAAAGGAAAGATTTTTTGCCAATATTCTAAATAAGGAAAATTCTGAACATTTTTTCTTGGCTGTATTTCAGTCACCATCCTAGGCCTTCTTCGTTGTTATGAAGAAGAAGTACATATGCATGAAAAAAGATAAAAGGTACACTAAACCTAAATTGATCGCTAGATGTTGGTGGAAACCAAAGGTGCAATAGCTCAGATGTGTCGTAAGTATAGAATTGACAAAAGTAGCTGGCTGGTTACCTTCATTGGTCCATACACCTCGGTACGATCAAACATCTGTACAAAGTAGCCGAGACTGTTCAGGGCTGCCTGCCAAGGCATGTACTCAACCTCTTTGGATAGAAATTTGGTGGTGTCAAGTGCTCTTGTTGTGCTTACATGTTTAGCTCTAAAATATAAAGAAAACACGATAAATACATTACAATCTCTAAAATATCTAAATATGACAAATATATAACTAAAGTACAATCAGATATTGGTCATAAGAGACCACCAGACAAAATGAGGGCAAGGCCACTTCCACTGTCAGACAGTAGATTACTGTATTGTGTGGTAAGTGGGTTTAGTATATTGGAAATGGACCTGGTTAAACAGGCATTGTGATCTGAATACTTTTGAGCTTGGTAAATAGTGATGAAAAAACTGTCATGAAAAATATGAAGGCTGCAATTTCTGACCTCTCCTTTTGAAATGACTAGTTGCCTGGCTTTCAGACAAACCCAGACCAAGAACAAGTACACAAGTAAGGACTTTGGATATTTCTCTGACTTTTCTGAGTTGCTTATTTCTTCAGGATCAGTGACTCAGAAATTATTAAACTCTGAGACAGCTGAAATTTCAGAAGTATGTCAGCACTGGCAGCACCCATACTTCTCCCAAGACAAGTGGATATTCAGTTTTTCAATAACGCAATACCCAAATCTATCTTCAACTAACTATTACGGCAGCCATGTTCCAAATGAGTGCTAGAAACAAAAGAGGCCATTGCATGGTACAGGAGGTTGTTTGCAGGATATAGCAGACTGCATTTTCCTTTTCTGTGTGTTCCTTGTATGCACTGTATATGCCTTCCTCTCCCAAATGTCTCCAGTATGTAGGCATGTGCAGTCTATTTTCTCCACTGCAGGTGGCGCTCAACCAGCAGCAGCATTGCTGAGGGAGAGGAGGTCAAGAGGAACCTATATCCTCTATGAATTCCTGGGTCACTAGGGGGCAGCTATCCGATTAGATTTGGATGCCCCATGTGACTTTGGCAGCCATCTTGGATCAGGCAAAGCCTATTTAAGACCCTGACTCCTGGACTTGGCACACATTTTGTGAGTGGCTTAAGTAGAGGCAGGTCACCCTTCTCTCAAGGACAGTGTCTAGCATTAGGGAAAGTTTCCAGAGGAGTGGGGAAATTGCAGGCACATGCCATCCTTCCTGAAAGCCTTCCCATTTGGGCCAGGCCCCATTCTGCTTCTAGAGACAGATGGTGTCGGCATCCCTGAAACTTTCCACTTTTGACACTTCGCTGTTACATCCTGTGAGTGTTCCTCTTGGGGTTGCCTCCCTTCTGGGATTGCTGTATATTGCCGAAATTCAGTTAAAATGTATTCCTGTTTTTTTGCACCAATTCCTGTTTTCTGCCCACCGCACCACACGGCACCTACCCACATTTATAGGGCCTGTAAGGACAGATTCTCTCCTGAATTGGAGCTGAATGATCCATTGTTTTTTTTTACTGCCATAGCTTAACAGAGCCACGTTCAGTCTATAGACAGGCATATGTAAATATACCTTCAATTATATACAGACTTTTACTTTGATTGAACACAGTTAGGTCCTACCCATAGACTATCATGCTTTTGTTTGAATCTGACAGAAAAACTGACAGGTGGATCCGATCAGAATGCCTGTGTGCATGGGCTCTAACTATACAGACACTTTTCTGTTTGTTGCTCTCATCCCATTACTTACAGTAGCATCTGCAACTACAAAAATGACAGCCAATGGAAATGGAAAAAAGGGGATTGCTGTCTCCTTGGCAAACATGAGAATGGAAATGCCAGGGTGGATGGCAACCTTAATCACAGTACATTCCATGTAAATATTAAAACTTCATAACTGACCTGGCTAAATTAAAGGCATCATTGATGATCTGAGCACGGTTGATGAGAGGTATTGCCTGGAAAGCAAAAATTGGATAAAGTACTTCTCCTTCATTGTACTATACATGCTCAGAAAATGTACACATGAATATTTATTTTCTCTGCTTAGAGACAGCTGTAATTTTACTAATAATGGTGCCAAATTGCAATACTTGGAGGCAAACTGTCACATGATCTGCACAGTTTAATTATATACCCATCCATGTATGGAGAACAGCAATCACGAAAGATCTGCACCACCTGCAGAGATTTTGATCATAGGGGTTGAAAAATTTTCTAAAATTTAGTTCATACAGCATCAGCCACAGCAGCACATGGAGCTTGTTCTGTGGATAAATATGTCAGCTGAGGAAGGAAACCTCTAATGGTGCAAATGGAACATACAAGAACTTTTTGATATGGTACCTGTAAGCCTCGTCCACACGCTTAGATTTTCGGACAACCGAACGTCCGTTTTTTGTTGGATGCTAGTTTCATGTCAAAAGTGAAGAGGTTACTAACAATACGAAAATTCCCATACGACCGAATTCAATGTCAGAAGTAATGTGTTGAATAGCTTTGTATGGGTTTTTTAGTTTCTGATCACACGTAGTCTTGCTCTTACGATTTTTTTTCGGACAAAAACGATTCTAATTAAACGAAAAACGGATATTATGTTCACATCAGACAAAAAAATGTATAGTCTGCACATCCAGCTTTTGTTGGCCGAAAAATCAGAATCGGCTGTCGAAAGCACCATGCTAACGATCCGAAAATCATACGAATTTCGCATTGTGTGTACGGGCCATCAGATGCAGTGGAATAGTGCAATGTATTCTATTTTATTTAAAGACATTCATATGCTTTTGAAAATATCTGTTTTTAAATGCATTGCACTGCTCAGAAGATGCTAACACTGTGATGGCGATACTTACTACATGGAGATAACAAACCCCAAAAATATCATAGCAATAATAGTAGTAATAGTAAGATCAATAATAACAAAAATAAGCCCTATAATATTTTTAATTTCTATTACAGGAAATATGGATACTACCAATTTTATCTACATTTAAAGCTGCTCGGGGGTCTCTATTATATTAGAACATGAACCCTATTGAACAATGAATTGTGGCCAGGACCACTGATAAGGCAGTACCTCCTGTACCAGGCCCAGGTCCCGTCAGTTCAAAAAGGGGGCCTGGGCACCTGCTGAGTAGGAGCAACGGCTGTACTGCCTTATTGCCAACTCTTGTGGCTCCTCCTGCAGCTCTGCGGGCTTCTCCTCCTTTTTCTTCCTCCACCTGCACTGTAGGGGGATTGGTATCTGTGTCCCTACCCCCTGCTCTCTGTGCCTTCCTGTGTTCCCCCTCCCCTGTAACATTGCCATCTTCCCTCCTCTCTTGCCAGCAGCTGCTGAGGGCACACAGGGGCATGTTTCAGGATGGAGAAGGAGGGGGTGTGTGCGGTAAATATGTCCTATTTACCGGCCCCTTCCTTTCCTGAATGAACACAGTGAGCGATTGGCACTGGTCACTCACTATGTCCATTCATCAATGGAGTATATGAAATTGTGTTTACTATGCTTCCATTTGTAAATAAACAGAGAGCCTCAGAGTGCTTCCCATTCATTTACTGTCCAGTGCAGCTGAGGCTGCAGCAATAGAAATTGGGGAATCTCTGTCCTCAGTCTCTTTCTCTGTCTCAAATGTGAGAGATCAGGGGTCTGTTTAGACCTCTGATATGTCACCAAAGCCCCCCATCAGGGCTATTAAAAGAATGTAAAAGGAAAACAGGAGGGGGGGCTATCAGATAGGCTGTACGGACCCAATGATATCTAACAGCAGCCCTGATTGTGGCTACCATAATAGGGCTACCATCTGTGAAAGTATTGATTTCTGACAACCCCAAAATGTGCAGAGAGAATGGGGAAGTCATTCTGTACACAGTTCTACCACCCAAAATTTGCAAGTTGGTAACAGAATTGTTAGAATTGAATTTAATGTCTGATTTAGGCAGCCAGAAAGGTACACACTAGGAAAGGAAAACAGACCATTTTACACATTGACACAAAGCAGATAATTTAGAATTCTGGCGGGTCATGGAATTTTTAGCAGAATCCTCAAATAATTTCTAATTAGTCCCTATCATAAAATCACCATGTTGTATATATTCTAGCAGAGCAGTATAAACATCCTGGTCTGTTTTTTTTTTTTATTAAACAAAGCCCAGCTCTGGTTCATATTTCACTGAGGGAATATTTTTCATATTCCTGTGAGGGAGTAATATCTGAAAAGTGAATACAATGGTTTATGAGAAGATCCCAATCAATTAGACACCAAACAATCCTATTCTACAATGTCTAGCAGCCTAATGGTATACATTAAACCTCGTAAGTAAAATGTGTATAAGAGCCATATCATATTTGGTGTCTATCAAATCGTAATTGCATTCTGTGTCATAATATAATGGTTGACAGATTATGAATCCTTGTCACTTGGAGATTTAAATGTAGTTATAATAATTGCCATTAAGGGAGGTGTGTTAAAACATGTGGCGATGGCGACCATTTGCTTGTGTAAAGAATTACTGGCCCCAATGATAGCCACTCTGGTGCCAAGATTGTTGACCTGTGAGCTGGAAAATCTCTGTGCAGGATTAGGCTGAGTATAACATGTCACACCAGTAATACATCACACCATCTACTTACTGATATGTCATTGTTCAGCTGATGGAAAAGTCTGTCCCAATTTCTGTCATCATAGTTAACCCTGTAGTATCCAGTGACATTAAGGTTAACCAGAATCCAGTCATTTCCAGATACCTTAAATACATCATTTCTGTCTAGAATTCAGAATAAATGCAAATTAAAGTTAGTTATATTGTCATGTAAAAAAAATCAACGTTATGACAGCACTGATATACAAACTCTGAGGACTGAGATTTCACAGCATAAAGTGGTTGTAAAGGTAGAGAACAATTATAACCAGCTCCCCTGTTCTATTACTCTCTCCTGCACTGTGTAATTGTTTTTTTTTAAAACGATGACTATAAATACCTTATCTTTGATATTTTATGGCTGGGCACGTGACCTCCAACTGCTGTATTCCTCTGATCTACGGACTACTGAAGGAGGGGCTGAGTTCCCCCTCTGACGTCAGCTGGAAAGGTCACATGACCGCTGTGACCAGCCAAAAGAAATCAAAGCTAAGGTATTTGCAGGCTTTGCTTTACAAAAAAACAGTGTAGGAGAGATTACTATGACAGAGGAGCTGGCTGTAATTGTCCTTCACTTTTACTGCCAGATACTAATAGCAGCAGAAGGGGGGGGAGGTTGAGAGGGGGAGAGACACACACAGGAGCTGACAGGCAGGGAGAGAGGGGGAGAGGGAGAGAGGAGAAAAGCGGATGACGGAGGTACGTAACCTGACCACGGTATGCAGGGATCAACAGCCATGATTACCGTGATCAGCACACAGAAGGGGATACAGGAACAGGCAGGATCAACCAGGTTTTTTACAGCTTAGAAAGGGGCGGATTATACAGCACGAGCACTGTGCTGTTTAGTCTGCTATAAGGGAACAGGATCTCTTTTTTTATTTTTTTTAGGGTTACAACCACTTTAAAGGCTAATTCATGCCAGATACAATGTCATACATTTTACGTAGTTCCCATCATGGCAAAATGCATAGGAATAAGAAAACCTATTGTTTTTAATGGAACACAGTGACACCAATGTGGTGCATTGAGGTACATCATGTATTTGTGGTATGTTGGCCTGAAATTTTCCACAGCTGTATTAGTATTTGCCACATAAATTAGGAAATAAACTATATTACATACCTAAACGCTGTTGAAGCCACAAATTTCCTCTTTGTCCACCACTTTTAAGATATGAAATTGGTACCTTCCAGGTATAGCTGAAAATGATGAAAAACATCAAACAGTTAAATACTTAGTAAACTACAACCTGTTTTATATGTAAAGGTTCAAATTCTTACTGTCTTACTGTTTGCTAATCACATTTAAAAGATGCATCACCCAACAATGATTACTCTGTTCTAGGTGGGTGAGAATAAGATTTAAATATCTGTAGCGGTACCCCTGTAGGGGCTGCTGGTTGTTGTGGTCCACCTGTCACCCTGCCCGGCCGGGTATTCACTTTCTCAGACACACCAGGGTCCATCAACTTTGTTTTGTATTTGTATTGAGGTGATAAACTTGGATGGGGATGGGAATTTATGGGATGCCCAGAAGAATTAGAACAATTAGCTTGGGACAAACTATGTACACTCCCTGTACATATGAATATGGTCTCCTCCTGCACAAACTTGCTTGAAGAACCTCACTCACATCCTCCTGCACAAACTTGCTTGAGGCACAGCTAGCACATGGATGGACCTGCCTCTGGCTCTGGCCAGACCTTGTAGAATGCCCTTTGCAGGCAGCGACCGCAGGCCCCTTTAGTGTAGCAAAGTTTAAGGATTTAAGTGCTAGCTGCACTTGGTGGACTACTACTCCCAGTCAGTGCTCTTCAGGCACCTGCCAGCCCTCCTGCCTGCAGCTGCCCATGACACCACTGACCTTGCTGGCTCTACACCCATTCCAGACTATCTCTCTCCCAATCTACTCCGGCGTGCCTCTCCAGCATTCCTGTCTGAGTCACTCACTGACACCTGGTGGATCCCTCCTGGAAGACTTGCCTAGCAGTACATTCCACTGTTCACCCTGCTCCTGGTAAGGACCCCCCTTGTGGGTTATAGGAAAGGTCCTTTCCACTCCTGAGCTCCAGGCCCAAGTTCACCCCCCCCAGACTGGGGAGCTCCCTCAAAGACCACAACAGCTAGTACTCCATCTTCCAGTTCTTCCACCTGACAACTCCCCCCCAGCTGGGCTGACCCTAGGTATTTAAGGAGGCCTGCCCCCTGCCAATCCAAGTTGGGGATTGGTCAGGGCTCCCCAAACACCCCAGACAGCTCCACCTCTCCTGCCCTCTTTTCTCCTTCTAGAACATTCCAGAAGCCTCTGGAAAGAAAGGGTAGGTCTCAGTGACATTGCCTGTGAGTCACCAGCTACTACTCTAGGCCACTCCCAGCCCACACAGATCAAAACAAACAGGCCTAGCTGCCAGCTAGGCCTACTTAAATGTACTTGCACTACAAAACCACTACCTTCTATCACCTACCTAGGTAGAGGGTGCTACATATCTATTGGGTTCTCCCGGCTATCTGGGGTCTCAGGGGGCATATGACTAGCCACTACCCTCTTTATGGCCATGGCAGACTGGTCCTCATGTTCATCATATATTCCTATTGATACTGCCCCCTACTAGATACTCCAATATATATTGAATGCTGGGTGAGAACACCAAGATTTGTGAACATTAAACCTTTTCCTTCTGATATACTGTATGTATATTTTCTTTACTTTTCTTCTGTTTTAAATGTCCATTTTTATGAAAACTCCTTCTATCAAAAATGTTATTATTTTGTAGGATCTGCCTATTAATGCATTTCCTGCCATGTGATGTTTATTTGTAACGCTCACAAACTTTCCTACTCCAATATACTGTAGGTTACATTCTCTACAGAGGAAAAAACATTATATTTGTGCATTTGATGGTTGGCAACCTTCCCCTGGTGCACAATCACTCTATTATAAATAGTAAATGTGAGCATGAATTACCAAACAAATGTGATTGAACATCAGAGGGGCACATTTTTATAAAAGCATTCTCTGCCAAATGCCCCAGTGAATTTTTTATAAATAGCCCTTTTAATGTGGTCACGTAGACTGACCTCTTTGCAAAATGTCTGAAAAAAAAGGTTTGTCTTTTCAAGGTAAACCATATAGTTTTCAAATGACATTTTCTGTTATAATCAATTCAAAACAATGAAAAGAAACAAAAGAATCTGATAGAAAACTTATAGAAAATGTAGGTTAAATTGCTATATAGCAGATGACAAATACACTGACATGCATAGTTAACACTAATAAGCAGGGATTTTTTGTTGGAATATGCCATTAGTCTCAGCAGAGCCCTGTGACCCAAGGACAGTTGTATAAGGCTAATGGATAATGAACTTGAGGGGCAATATTAAGACACTAGTTCCTCATCAGGCCCACCTCCCTTTTAGACTGATAAGGGACAGACAATGTTATTATTAGTTGGTTTATGCACCAACGCCTAGTATTCATGTGAGACGCAATGTTTGCGGGCAGAGCCTAATGGTCCCGGTCAAAAAATTAGCTCCCCATCAAAACCCTTATCTTCCCCTTTCCATTCAGTTATAAGTGGGATGTATGAATTGGGGCCGTGCCCAATAGGTGATAATGCAACAATAGTTCCCCACCAGGTTCTCTCACCCTTGGTTTGACATACCAATTTGATGTTTATTATTGGGTTATGAGAAAACTTCAAAGAACAATTCCACACCAGGTCCACTCTCTATTTGTTTGACAAATACTTGTCTGCTGCTTCACCAACTTTACTTCCTGGTTTTCTAATTGCCTGTGCTGAACTCCTGTTGTCCCCATTTGTGTCTATCTCTCTGCAAAAACATCCTGAAATCAGTGGGGGAGGGGCTTTTGCACCACATGGGAAACTGAGGGATTTCATTCTACACAGAATCCTGATTAGGCTCCGCCCATGAGTGGCCTGTGAAGCCCCACCCACTCCCACTTATGTCCCTCCTTTGCCCGCCCACTGCTTTAGATCCTAGACCTAGCTTGTCTGTACTGACTTGTGCCTATTTTACATAACACACACCCAGCTATTGATTGACAGATGGGTGTGTGTTATGTAAAATAGACTGAGCCTCATAGAAGGCAGGAGGACTGAGAGACAAGCTATTTCACTGACAGGAAATTACATCTGAGCTCTGCTGAACTCCTCCCATCACCATTACTAGTATACAGCAAAGGAGGACTGCTGGAGGAGATTAGAGACCAGAACTGCAGCTATATGGTAGGAAAATAATCATTTCAGTTGTTATGTTTATTACTATGTGCAACTTTCAGGTATTTATATGAGGATTTACTAAAATATGTATGTTGCCTTTAGTTGTACTTTAAGTCAAACTGGCACCTTAACAAATAGTACCTTAGCGCATCCAAGGCCAACTTTATGGCTAAACATTCCTTTTCAATGACTGCATACTTTTTCTCAAATTCATTGATCTTTCTGCTCAGGTACACCACAGGGTTTTCTTTCCCATTGTATATCTGTGACAATACTGCCCCAATACTTACATCAGACGTGTCCGTCTGAACCAAAAAATCTTTGGAGAAATCGTGGGAGTACAGCACTGGCTGTGCACAAAGAGACTTTTTCAGGACTTGGAAAGACTCCTCTGCTACTGGGGACCATTTCCCCATTACCGAGTCTTTTCCTTTCGTAAGTTCAATCAGACTCAGTGGGGTAGCTAGATTTGTAAAATTTGGGATAAACCTACGATAGTAACCTGCGATCCTAAGAAAGGCTCTGATCTGCTTTTTGTTTGCACACTGTAGCCATTCCTGGATGGCTTCTACTTTATTCAATTGAGGTTTTATGACACCACGGCCAATAGTGTAGCCCAAATACCTGGCTTCCTCCAAACCAATGGCACATTTTTTTGGATTTGCTGTAAAACCTTTTTTAAAGAGGCAATCAAGAACAGCCTGGACATGGAGCAAGTGAGACTCCCAGTCAGTGCTATGTACCACTATGCCGTCTAGATAGACTGCTGCATACTGTCAGTGAGGTCTTAGGGTCCAGTCCATGGACCTCTGAAATGTCGCAGGGACATTTTGCAACCCAAAATACCCAGAGGTATTGAAAGGAACTCTCCGGGGTCACAAATGCAGTCTTCTGGCGCTACCAGTCAGGGGTATTTGCCAATAACCTTGTGTCAAGTGTAAAGTGGTCAGATAGCGGGCCTTGCCAAGTTGGTCTATAATTTTGTCTACCCTGGGCATTGGGTACGTATCAGACTTTGTCACTGCATTAAGCTTTCTGAAGTCGTTACAGAACCTCCAAGTGCCATCCGGTTTTGGGACTAATGCGATGGGGCTAGACCAGTCCCCCTCGGACTCCTCAATAACATCTAGCTTCAACATACTTTTAACTTCATCACTGATGTCCTTTCTTCTAGCTTCAGGAATTCAGTACGGTTTGAGCTTGACAGGAACCCCAGGTTCAGTAACAATATCATGCTGAATTGCTGAAGTCATGCCAGGTAACTCTGAAAATTTCTCTCTATTCCTTATCAGGAACTCTCTAGCTTCCTGTTTTTTTAACAGCTTTATGTGGTAAATCTGTTCGGGCCTCCTTTTACCTGGTTGATACACTTTGTAATTTGCCTCCCCAACTCTTTCAATTACATCAAAGGGACCCTGCCACTTAGCCAGGAACTTGCTTTCAACAGTAGCAACTAACACCAGGACCCTGTCACCCGATGAGAAAACACGGAGTTGGGCCCAGGGACTGGCAAGGTGTCCATTCCCGGACACAAGTGTCCAACAGGGCTGCCTGTGGTGTATGCCACAGATTTAGTTTTTTACACATCACTTCTTTTTGTGTAACTGTATCATCTTGCATCCCCCGACTCCTCCTAGGCTGTAGTAAGACAGCCAGGGAGTGTGATGTCGCCCACTCCTCCTTGTGCAGACTGAGGAGTGATCTAGGAGGGAGGGGCTGGTCAGCTGGCGCGCACCTTGGAGTCAGAGAGGAGAGAGACTGAGAGACCTGTTTGCGGGCAGCGCAGTCACTTGGGGGCGGTCACGGGATGAAGAAGAACGAACAGTCATTGCAGCCAGACAGAGGAGTGGAGCCGGAGGACGAGGTGAGGCTGAGCCTGCCTGACTCGAGTCCACTCCTGACGAGACTGTGTTGGAGTGAGCAGTGCCACTGCCAGGCCAGCAGAGTAAGTTTTTTTCATGGGGACTGACAATGCCAGCCAGGTGGACTAGTAGCACTGACTTTTAAACCCCTGCAATGTTAAACCACCTCTTTGTGACATGAAAAACATTTTTGACAAATTTTCAAACCACATTAATTCTAAAGAGATAGAAAAGAAGTATGCTATATACTGTGAAGATGATGCTGTCAAAACCCAGTTAAACTCTGACAATTGTTCCAGTAATATTGTAAAACTTTGGAGTACTTTATTCAAATCAATTGATGGTGAATACGTTGAACTCTCCAAACTTTCTATTCTGTTGTTAACACTGAGCCCTGACACATTCTGCTGTGAGCGTGGCTTCAGCCATATGAATGCTATCAAAACCTCTACAAGAAATCGCCTTGAGAACTGTCGTGTTGACGCATGTTTGCGTATTGCTACTTCATACACGTCTACAAAGGATGCTGCTGCTGCGTCTCAATACAACCGATAAATATAAAAGGTAAGAATTTTGAAAACCTTTTACATTTTATAACGGTATACCACAAGCAGTTTTCATATAAATGTTATTTTAAATGGTTTTTGAACTCGTAGAACTAGGCCAGAGAGTAGACAGTGTTTTTTTGAAGGTTTTAACTTGAAATGTACCTTGGTGTCCTTCACTAAGGTCAGTACTTCGGAAAATGTCCACCACAGCCTTGGTCCATACCTATCCCTGGTTAGGCCCTCCTGTTGTATATTCTCTGTTGGGCTACTTGGGCCTGCAGTAAGTGTTATTTTACCATAGGCATGATTGCTGCAATCCTGTCCTGCATTTGAGCGATATGCTCAATGACACTTTTGTGGGGCGTCTGTTCCCCCTTCCAGGTTTCCTTAGCTATGTCTAAGAGTCCCAGAGGATGTCTCCCATAAAGCAATTCAAAGGGAGAGTACCCCGTAGAGGACTAAGGAACCTGCCTGATGGCAAACATCAAGTACGGAATCAGGAAGTCCCAGTTTTTTTCCCATCCTTTTTAACATACTCTTTAATGTTTTATTGAAGCATTCCATCAAGCCACCAGTTTGAGGGTGGTACATGGAGGTTCACAACTGCGTTACCTTAAATAAATTGCACAACTCCCTAGTTATTCTTGACATAAATGGGGTGCCCTGGTCTGTAAGGACCCCCTTAGGGATCGCAACATGATTGAACACCACACTTTTTTGGCAATGTTTTTAGCAGGTGCGTTGCGTAAGGGAACTGCCTCCGTGTAACGGGTAGCATAATCCATGATTACAAGAATATACTGATGACCCCAGGCAGACTTGGGGAGTGGAACCACAAGGTCCACGGCAATCCTCTCAAAAGGCACTTCAATAATGGGTAAGGGCAAACTTCGTAGGTGGGGTAGTGGGGCTGACTTTTGACACAAAGGACAGGACTGACAATAATTTTCAATATCTTTCTGTATCCCGGGCAAGTAAAACCTGCGTAACACCCTTTCAGTGGTTTTCTCAACCCCTAAATGACCTCCTAGCAAGTGCCCATGGGCAAGTTCCAACACCATCCCTCTGTATGGCTTAGGGACCACCAACTGTTTCATCATTCTTTTTGTAGATACAATACAGTAAATCTTCATTGCTGCTGAATTAAGGGCCTGTCCCCTGGTTTGACAAGTACATCATTACCATTAATCACTACTACATTTTCCCAGGCTCTGGCAAGAGTAGGGTATTTTCTCTTTTCGGTACCAAAGTTTTCCTTGTGCACATTTAGGTCAGCAAACTCTATTGTAGCCTCAGGGTCAGCAGACGGCTGACCGCCTTCACTGGATGTAGGGACTTCCTCAGGCTTCCCCAGTTCTCCTACCATAACAGAGAAATGAAAATCTGGGGATTCCTAAGAGGAGTTACCTGAACCCACATTTTCTGTGCTGGCCAGGGATTCTGGTTCCGCCTCTGTTTCAGCTACTGCGACTGAGTCTGGACGATCCCACGGTTCCCAAAACTTGAGAAAATCACTGCCAATTATGGCCTCATGCACTAAGTGGGGTAACAATTCGACCAAATGAGTCACAGTACCTATGTCAGGTTAAAACTTGACCGTGGCTATAGGGTACTCTCGGGTATCCACATGCATACAAATCACAGGAACTTTTTTAGCATGAGAATTCACCGGCTTAACCATATTAGTGTTAACCAAAGTAATCAAACTTCCAGAGTCCAGCAAGGCTGTAATAGGCTTATCATTAACAGTCATGTGGCCCATGTGTTTTCCTACACTCTGCACTGTAGCGCATGAAACAGCAGCAAACATAGACTGCCTTCTAAGGGATACATCACATTGCATCTGTCAATGGATAGTTTGATGTCCCAGTTCCTGGCAATGGAAACACTTGAGGTTTCCCCAGTTTGGTTTGCTGACAGGCAGTGGCTTCCCTTGTTTGGGACGCCAAACTTCAGTCCTGGCACCAAAAATCCTCCCACTGTCTACTTGCCATGCTTACCACTCACTTCCTCTGGAACAGTCTTACCGGTTGTCTGGGGAGACCATGGCTTTGGGTGGAAAGTCCGTGCAGCTGTAGGGTTTGTGATCAGGCTCTGTGTAGCAAAGTACCTTTCAACGAGTTCCACCTGGTTGTCTGCCAACTTTGGGTCTCCTTGACTCACCCACTTCTGCAGAGTTAATTGGTAGTGACCCCAGGAATTGTTCCATGACCACACACGCCACTATTTGTGGCCCAGACAGGGACTCCGGCTGTAGCCATTTCCGCAATCAGGTGGATTAGGTCAAACATCTGTGATCTTGGGAGCCTCTCATCTTGGAAGGACCAGCTGTAGACCTGCTGTGCTCGAACAGCCAAGGTAACACTGAGTTGTGCCAGGATTTCCTTCTTGACCTTCTCATTCTCCTGGGTCTGCCGACTCCAGATCATAGTAGGCCTTCTGTGATTCTCCAGAAAGTAATGGAGCGACCAGTCCAGCCCACTGGGTATTAGGCTAACCTTTTAAAAAACCTGCGGTTTTTATTGGTGATGTATACAAGTCTATATACAGGTGCAGTACAGTGTCTTCAGAAAATAAACAGGAACAAAAATAGCCAAACGAAAACCTAGCCGTGTCTCGGCACTAACTATACATAATACACAGGTTCTAACTGCCAGGCTGAACAAGCCTACAGCTTGCCAACTTCCACACATGTAGCTTGATAACTTTCACCAACCTTTTGCTCTCACAGATCAAAGGTGTCTGGTCTTCCCAGGCAGAGAGCACTGGCTGTCTGTCCCAGGTGAGCATAAATTGGCCTGGGGGAGAGGACCAAGATCCAAACTGGATCGTGGATTAGAGATCCCTGAATGTGTAGGAGAGGAGCCTGGGAGATGTATAAACCCCCAACAGGGCTTTTCCTTGCTCTCTCTGGAACGCTCTGCTACAGAAGGTAACATCTTGAACCAAATATCAGGCATAATTAACATTATTAGACAAAGTTTCAGGAATTTAATTAAACTTAATTCTATGCAACAGTATCCCACTTTATCTTTTGCTCAACCAATTGCATGTTCCTTAAGGAGATAACTCTCTACATTAGACAACCAGTGTCTTTTTCCTTCATTGGAGGAACATTTTCTCCAATCACAGAATAGTTACACACTATGGTGGGAGGAAAGTAGGCAAACATTGTAATCCCTGTTGTAGGCTGGGTGCACTGGTACCATGCACCCAGCAGGTGCATGTAGGTGATTTATTCCTTGGCTGTTTTTTGTCTATCTGATGCCCTCCAATGCTCCTTATCATATAGACCAGTTATAGATGGAGGCAGTGGCTTACTTTTTGGACATTTGATATTGGTCAGAGAAACGCACTAACACCTTTGCAGTTATTTTGCTACCTGCTGGGTGTTTAGTGCGTCCCTATACCTTTAAGGAGGGATGGGCTACCTCCAGACCATCTACATTCATCTATCGCATGAAGATGCATGTGCTTCCACTGTGGAGTCTCTCTTCAGTTAGAGATAGGTCTGGAGGATGCAGGGAGCCTTGACTGGGCCCTCCAGCTTACAAAAGGAATTGGCTAATGTGTGTAACCAATCCCCGGCTTTTTAAAGCATACTGTTAGACAGTAAAACCCATATGCAGCGCCTATGATATGGAGGTAAATTTGATTCAGAAGATAGTCTTTCAAAGTATGATGAAAATGAAAACAGTTCAATCATATGACAGCATATCTCTGGAGTATCTCCGATATTAAATAAATAGATGGAGGCTTACCAGATGGTAGTGGTATACACGCGGGTGTTTTAAATCCCAAACGGGCGGTTGCTCATCAGATCGGTTGGAATTGGGATGCCTTTGAACCTGGGTGGACCTTGGTTTCCTCCATCTCCTGCCTTTTCTAAGAGCTCTTGTTTTACTTTGAATATGTGAGTATTTTTAATCCTTCATTCTTAATAAACCCTTGTCCAAACGATATCACACGATTGTGGATGTTTTTCTCTTGCCCTGATACATACATACGGATTGGATTTTTCCCTGAATGTGAGTCAAGAGAAGTCGGAGACGTATCCCTCCTCACCAGTGTCCACCCAGGTTCAAAGGCATCCCAATCCCCCAGGATTATCCCCCACTGGCATCAGAGGTCCCCCACTGACATCAGAGGTCCCCCCAGGATTTGTCACACCGATTCCAACCGATCTGATGAGCAACCGCCGGTTGGGATTTAAAACACCCGCGTGTATACCACTACCATCTGGTAAGCCTACATCCATTTATTTCATATTGGAGATACTCCAGAGATATGCTGTCATATGATTGAACTGTTTTCATTTTCATCATACTTTGAAAGACTATCTTCTGAATCAAATTTACCTCCATATCATAGGCGCTGCATATGGGTTTTAGTGCATTTTTGAACAATATAGATCTGTTGTTTATATGTGCTGCCATTTCAATTTTATACTTTTCTTGGACTTTTATTTAATTTAATTATTTTATTTTAAAAAATATTTATCATCTTTATGTATCAGTGAGCGCGGGATCCTACTGTTTTATACTGTTAGACAGGTTCATTTGGATGGTTTCAAGCTGGTCGGTAAGTGATCTTGGTTTTTCCTTGGATTTATTCCTTGGTTGTTTTTTTTGTCAATCTGATGCCCTCCAATGCTCCTTACCATATAGACCAGTTATAGATGGAGGCAGTGGCTTAATTTTTGTTCAAAGAGTAGGTGCTATAAGCATGGGGAGAGGCTTGCCTCTTTACCATCTTTACTACATTATTCTGTGACTATGCTATGGGGCATGTTTAACCATCATACAGTGGAGTGATATGGAAATCTGTGTGTGGACAAACATTTGTCTTTGGGTGCTTTGGCAAATGTGGCTGCCCAAACTGCCATAGTAATAAAAAGAATCTGCCACTGATTAGAGGTTCACCTATGTGTCCTAAGTGTATGACTGTATGATACTGTATATATTTACCTACTTACGCATATGTAATGTGCGTATATCTAGTTTTTACCTTATTACATTGTATTTTAAACTAAGTTTGTACCATTTTAAACTATTTTGTACTAGTTACAATAGCAACGGCATATATGGTTCCCTTAAGATAATGTTATTGCTCTCCGAATGGCACATTTGAGTAATTTATTCAATTTTTAGGCTTGAAGGGACCTATATCAGTGTTTCAGAACTCCATTCCTCAAGTATCCCCAGCATGTTTTCAAGTTACCTTCCAGATATGATTTAATCTACATTCTTGTCTAAAGCGCTCTTCATGCATGCACATTAGGGAACCAGCAGTGAAGCCGAAAGCCTTTACTGCCGGGTTCCCTTACCAGAAATGGTGGCAGCAGCACTCGGGATGCGATCTGAAGATCGCCTGGGGTCCCTGGACAGGTAAGTGGCCTAATAATTAAAATTCAGCAGCTACAGTATTTGTAGCTGCTGACTTTTAATTTTTTTCACTCAAGCTGGACCTATACTTTAAGGACTGGAGTTGAGAAATACTAACACCCTATCCATTGCTGCAATATGTGCTTAGCAGAGCAGTTATCATAGAAACTGTTAAATAGGGGATCTCTGATGTTTTTGCTGTGCTTGGCATATGGAGACCTATGTCTTTGTCTGATCCCGATCCATAGCCAGGTGACTGATAGTAAGCCTGGAAGTGTTCAGTATTGTGTACCATTGTTCTCCACAGGATAAGCTCAACTTATGGAACTTTTTAGATATAATCATATTAACACTTTCAGAAGGGGGGTTGGGGGAAATTTTAACTACACACTTAGAGTTTCTGAATAAATAAAGACAACCCTGTAATTCAATATCTCCAATGTATAGGCGGCAGTGGAATTCCAATGGTAAATAATTATTACTGGCTTGGAAAACAAAGGGGCACCAAGTTCACATATCTGCCATTGGTGATTTCTTGGTAATGACAGCATGTATTTTATGGTATATGTGTTTCCTGTTGTGTCAATCCTACTCTACAACACCTATGTTTAGCCCCATGTGACAGATTTGCTTTCAGCATTAAGCATTCTTCAAATTATTTGGGTTTCTTCCTTTAAAAAAATCTATAATTCAATATTTTAAAATATAATTACTCATGCATTAGTCTATTATGGTATTAACACATCAGCTTACTTAAATGGTGATTGACGAGTGACGACTGATTCTGGATCTAGAAGGAAATGCTTCTGGTCTAAAGAACCTGACGCTGTGTCTACTGTTACCACCGGGAAACCCATCTGCAAGACCCAGGTGTCCATGATGTTTTTAACAGAATCAGGAAGTGTTATGTTGTTTTGTTTATCTACAGCCTAAAAATGAATAAAATAAGGTTCTGTTATTAATACTGTACAATGTAATAAGATGGCTTTGCATCACAAAAACATTGAAAATAAGAAAGACAATGGAGAAGTGAGTGGGCACTTGTCACTTTTGGAAAGCATGACTACTAGAGGGAATATAAAAATCTCATAATTCTAACCAGTCTTAATACATAATTTTTTTTATTTAGACAAACACGTAGTATGCAATTTTGCCTTAATTCAGAATTCAGAATACGTTATTAATCCCAAAGGGGAATTATTATACATTCTTTCTCCAAAAGGCAAATGGGTGAGTCTGTCTATTATATGGTCTCCTATGACACATCATATTTTGGGTACATGTCCTGGAGCCTAACAGTACTCAGCTATGCCAAGTGTATGTTTTGTTCTGTCATATGCCCCCCTGTGTTCTAGAGAATTATCATCAAAACAATTTGCATGGATGGCTTTGCAGTGATGTGAGATTGGTATGTATTATAATGGTATGAACAGTAATAATGTCAGCTGTAATACTGAATCTCATGGCTGTTCAGTAACTTAAGCAAGAAAATATATGTAAGCTGTCCAGATTTATGATTCACAAACTAGCACACTTGCTATTAGGATACATTCTGAAACTAATTTAGCACCCTCTAGTGTACAAAGTTTGTAGGAAAATTTATCTGACTCACAGTAGCTCAAGTGAGTCTGGGTAATTGGTTTGGGTTCAGATGTGGGTCAGGCTGAAGGGCTCTACAGGTGAGGCTTCTGACACCTCGCCTGGTTCTAGAAACTACCAGAAAGTTCCAGAAGCTAGTGGGCGGAGGAGAGGGGGCAGTGATCTGCATATTTGTGAGAATCGAATCAATCTCCGGCCAGAAGGCATGGCAAGGTAGTTGAATGGGCTCATAAACATAGAAGAGCCTGGCCAGGAAGGGGGATCAGATGGAAGATGGAGTATTGAGGCTGGAGTGGGGAGGCCTGTGAGGGGACCCTGGGGCTGGGGACTCTGCCTCCAGGCTGGAGCTGAGGAGAGAGGAAACTCCACTAACCTAGCCTCTCATCCAGGAGATCCTGCCCGGCAAGCAAAGATCTGTTCAGCAGGAGGCCTGAACAGCAGTCAATGCAAGTACCTCTACCTATGACCCCCAGGGCCAACAAGGGAGAAGTCTGCCAGATGAAATATTTAGCAATCTTTCATGGGACAGTGTTATTGCTAACCTAAATCCTTTGCTCTGGGACATTTTCAAGAGAGCCAGGTGCGCTGGCATTTTTTTACAAGGGGACATAGAGCTCCTGCTATCAAATTGGGACTTGGCTAAGTTTCATTAAGGGGACATATAGCTCCTGCCAGCAGTTTGGATAGCTGCTACTGATTCAGTAAAGACTGAAGCTATTCCGGAGGGAGTACAGTCTAGCATCCATTTTTGTTTTCTGCAAGGAGTATATAGAAAAGTTTGTCCTCTCATCGATTAAATTCAGTATTAGGGCATCCCAAAACCCCTCATCCCTATCCAAGTTGTTATTACCCTAATAAAACAAAAAAAAAACAAAAAACAAAACAAGCCAAGGACTGGTTTCTGTGTCTGGATGCAAGTGGAAAATGCGTATTGCCTGACTGTGTATGAGTAGGGGGACCCAAAGTCCAGCGGCCTTCTAGGGGGCAGCTCTATACTATACAAGTATTAAGCGTTATGTATAAAATATAGACAAAATACACAATTCATTGTTAGATTCTTAAATATGCAGCTTAGTTAAATTACCATCTGCAGGTGATCCCATAGGTCAGTATATATTGTATTGGCATATTTGAAAGCTTCCAAATAACTCTAAAAAAACCCAAAAAACAATATTTTCAGTATTTGTAGAGGTAAATGACATGAACAGACTTTTAAAGCAACTATCATGTTAGAACACATTTTATCCACATCTACATGTTGCACATTCTATTAAATGATATCAACAGTCACATTTTTTAAACATTTATGATGGGGTAGGGAAGCAATCTTCAGCGTATCATTCACAGATAAAAATAATGTGCAGCACTACTGAAAAAAATGATCATATACATATCCTCAATCAACAAATTTAAATGATAAAATCCATCTTGTCTCTTACAAATCTTCAGTGCATCAAATAAAGTGAAACCATATATGACAAACAATATAAAAAGTGAAAAAGAGTTAATTTATCTTCTGTAACTTGTGTCTTTAATATGAAGTCTTCTATTTGTGAACCAGTGAGCACCTTCCCCAACACCACCAAACTAGTGATTTGAGATTCTGCTCACCTTGGATTCAACCTCCAAATTATAGGAGGTTAGGAATGCACCAAGAAATATTGGGGGGGGCAGAGGCGTAACTAGAACCTTCAGGGCCCCGGTGCAAGAAATTATGAAGGGCCCCCTGACCCCTGGCCAGGGCCCTTCCCTCTTCCCACTGATCTTGGGGCTCTTTACTCCTATTGTGGGTCCCTTTATGACGGTACTGCAGTGGGGCCCTTTCACAAGTTCTGCAGCAGGCCCCAGGGGGACCAGGGAAGCACACAGGGGCCCTGGGAACAGCAGAAGACAAGTAAACTGGATAGAGGAAAATGGAGGAGATTGGGTCCTCTAAATGCCACCCCCGCCATCCCTCCTATTCAGGTGTACAAGGGAGGCACATGGGCCCCCTGGACCATGGGGCCCGGTTGCAATTGCAACCCCTGCAACCCCTATCGTTACGCCCCTGGGGGGGGGGGAATCGATACACATGGCCTCCCTTAATGGTAGAAAAATACCATTCATGATCCACCCACTGAGTGGCCGTACATGATGTAGGTTTCTCCCCTACGTGTTATGTCCCTGGGACATAACAACCGTTTCCCCATCTCCTACAGCCAGGAAAGCAGCTAATCAAGCATGATCTGTGTTTGGTTAGCTGCTTTGGAGGGCAGGGGAGATAACAGACCACTATGGTCTCCATAAAAAGCCCCTTCACCAGCCAAAAGCTATGGCAAAGGGGTCTTGGTAGCCACCTTGTAATAAGTTACATTTAAAAAAAAAAGTGTAAACATTTTTTAATAAAATAAAATAAAGTAATTAAAAAAAATGTAATTACCCCCTGTCCCCTTGAGCAAGCACACAAATACAAACATGTGTAGGTCCCAAACACATATGTAAAAAACAATTGCACCACACAAGTAAGGTATTGCTGCAAATGGTGGAGCCGGAGCAATAATTCTGGGTCATCATTCACAATTAACAACAACTGACAACCTGTAAAACCTTTTAAAGCCTCATCGATAAAAAATGTAGGAAGTTTGTCTCCATTTCACAGGCTCACAATTTTGAGACATGTTTGGTATCTATTTACTCAACGCAACCCCATTTTTTATATTTTACCAAAACAATTAGGTATTGTCTTGTGTTTTGTGTGTATTTTTCCTGAAAAGTTGTGTTTGATAAACAAATTCACAAATATTGTGTAAGTCAAAATATTGCAAAAGCCAGTACTTTATTTTGCAGGGCCTCTTTTTTTCAGAATACTGTATATATAATGTTCGGTGGTTCAAAGTAGTTTTCCAGCAAACATTTTAACGTGTGAAAAATTAATAAATTGCCATGGACAGCTAGGTGATTTCCTTGTTTACTGAATGCATAGAAAGAATCAAGATACTGAGTATGTGCCATTGTCAGAGTCATGGTGAGGCCTAATGCTCAATCAGTTTGTTCAATGACTGGTGGACACCTGCCTGCCAATTGTTCTCTTGATATTTGCCTGCTTATGTTTCCCTATAGCTGTATAATAAAAGTTGCAATTATGAATATGAATAAATGCAGATGTGCAATTATTAGGTGTCTAGTTTTGAGCAGCTAAACTGGCAATCTCTTCACAACTTTACCTTAGAAAAGCACAGATTTCAAATGTTATAAATCACCGATTATAGTCAGGAGATACTTACAGCCAGTCCTTCAACAAAAAGCTCCTCAGTGAGAAATGAGGACAACATTCTAATAACTGATGCACCCTGCACAAAACAGAATATAAGTTCAGAAGAAATCATTAAACCAAAATGTGTTATTATTACTATTATTATTATTACTATTGCTATTATCATGGTTATAACATCCCAACTCCATTTAAGATGAATATGTCTGTTATTAGTGGACATTAGTTAGTGCAATCACCTGCCAACTTTTTATACTGGGGGCTAGGATGGTGAGATACATCAGCCTTTCTCATCCAGAGTTCCTCCAGAGGTTGCTAGGGGTTCTTTGCACAATGAACAATTTCTGCCTCTCAGATAAGTAACCAGTGACTAAAATGGCCTTTTTAGCTATCTGTAAGAGTAGATTCTTCCTAAGGACCCCAAATGCAAAGAGCATTCTTTCCAATGATGATCACACTAATATACCATGATCTGTAGATTATTATTCAATTATAATTATTAGTAGGGGTTCCCTGAGAATGGAAAGTTATTTCAAGGGTTCCTCCATGTTAAAAAGGTTGAGAAAAGTGGCTATACATTATTGATGTTCATTGATATTCATTAATATCTGCAAAATAGGTTATACAGTATATGAAGTTGCAGCTCCTTGAAGATGTCACATGACGAAACGTACGTAGGGCGGTGCGAGGATGCTGATGCCATTGCGTGTGCCAGTTCATACTCACGGTCTGTGACAAACCCGGACTTGTACTGCGAATATTACTGAGCATGTTTTCCCTAGTGCCGGGCGGGCACTACGGACATGTGAGTGGAACTAATCTTGTTTAAATCATCAGCCTGTGTAAAAGGTTTTACACTATGGAAGCTCCCTTCCCTCAGCTTTTTTCTTCCATATTGATTTCTATATCCCATTAACCATATAGCCAAATATAGAGGCATGTGGAGCCAGTATCTCTTTAAAGAGATAATTCTGATGTATTGGTTGGTTTGTGGTCTTACCAGCATAGGGATCTGGTAAGTCTACCTCAGTTGGACTGGTGAAGGATTCACATCACGGTGGAGCACTGGAATATTTGCAGATTAATTGGATTATATTTTTGAAAAGCACTTTACATTTTTACATTTCTTCATTGTTCTTTTCATTTTTATTTTTTTATTTTGGACACCTGATGTATACCTGACAAACATTTTAATGTTGCCTTTTTGCACTAATGAGTTGCACTGATAATACTTGCACTTTATATTTTGCACAAATTGTTTTGCACATAGCTTCATAAGTGATATGATTTGCACAGATTATTTATTTTCAAGGATTGATTTGTTGCACATACCTGCACTGCTCTAGTTATACCACATTATACAGTATACGACTTTTCATAACACAAAATTCAGCATCTGTTGATTAACTTGGAAAGCACAGAAATGCCAAACAAGCAGCGGTATTTAGTCTTTAACATCTGTAATATATATATGGAAGAACACCTTGTGAGTTGAACAGTTCATATCCTTTCAAAGAGTCATTTATAAGCGAGTAATGATACACCATTCAGCAAGGTAACGGATTTTCACTTCGTGCATCCCGCTCCCCAAGGGTTTCAAACTCACCAAATATCTGTTCAAGTATGCCTTTAAAGAAGCTAGTTCTTTTGCCCAGGGTGTTATACCATCTGCTCACTCCACAGAAATTATTGAAACGTCAATCCAAACATATGCATGTATAAAATCTTAATGGATGCATTCACTGATTCGGTGTGCAGGTACCGACAGCTCCATTACAAGCCAGGTCTGGTGACCGCTCTCTTTCAGTGGAATGCACACGTCTCACGTTGCTAACCAGTCACCATATGGTCATGCTCTAACGCATTTTGTCACTCCGACTTCAACCGTCGCCTTGGGATAAAAAAATATCTCAAGCTTTGAACATCTCACGTAGCACTGTCCAATTCATCATTGGAAAATGGAAAGAGTATGGCACAACTGCAAACCTACCAAGACATGGCCACCCACCTAAATTGACAGACCAGTCAAGAAGAGCATTAATCAGAGAAGCAGCCAAGAGGCCCATGGTAACTCTGGAGGAGCTGCAGAGATCCACAGTTCAGGTGGGAGAATCTGTCCACAGGACAACTATTAGTCATGCACTCCACAAATCTGGCTTCTTTGGAAGAGTGGCAAGAAGAAAGCCATTGCTGAAAGAAAGCCATAAGAAGTCCAGTTTGCGAGAAGCCAAGTAGGGGACATAGCAAACATGTGGAGGAAGGTGCTTTTGGTCAGATGAGACCAAAATGGAACTTTTTGGCCTAAAAGCAAAACGCTACGTGTGGCGGAAATGTAACACTGCACATCACCTTGAACACACCATGCCCACCATGAAACATGGTGGCGGCAGCAATATTAGAAGAAAACCTGGTCGAGTCTGAAAAAGACTTGAGACTGGGGCGGAGATTCACCATTCAGCAGGACAATGACCCTAAACATACAGCCAGAGCTACAATGGAATGGTTTGGATCAAAGCATATTCATGTGTTAGAATAGCCCAGTCAAAGTCCACACCTAAATCCAATTGAGAATCTGTGGCAAGTCTTGAAAATTGCTGTTCACAGACGCTCTCCATCCAATCTGATAGCGCTTGAGCTATTTTGCGAAGAAGAATGGGCAAACATTTCACTCTCTAGATGTGCAAAGCTGGTAGAGACATCCCCAAAAAGATTTGCAGCTGTAATTGCAGGAAAAGGTGGTTGTACAAAGTATTGACTCAGGGGGGCTGAATACAAATGCACGCCACACTTTTCACATATTTATTTGTAAAAAAATTCTGAAAACCATTTATCATTTTCCTTCCACTTCACAATTATGTGCCACTTTGTGTTGGTCTATCACATAAATAATACATTTACGTTTTTGGTTATAAGATGACAAAATGTGGAAAATTTCAAGGGGTATGAATACTTTTTCAATGCACTGTATGGTCACTGTTCTTGTTATGTTAACCTGAGTGCAAAGAACAGTTTTCCGGAGGTGGGCTGTTGACCTGAGTATACAGACATTCTCTGAACTATGACTATGCGGACCATTGTGTAAACAATTAAAGCTGCTGAGCAGAATTACAATGCTCTTTACAGGTAGAAGTAATCAACTGTGTGGTTAGTTTTTTTGCTTGGGTTTGGGTTAGTGTGGAATTAAAGCCCGGCACCTTGCATTGCAGTCTTGCCTAGTTCTCTTATTGTTTTCACATGTATGTGTGTATATATCGTGTGCACACGCATATATGTTATTGTTGCCTATTCTAGCATTATATAAGTATTGGAAGTCTAAAATAGATTATTTTTCTTCTCTTTAGCGATATCCATCTTTGCTATATCATTGGAATGAATAATCGGACTCATAGGCGCCCTCTTTTGCATTTTTAATAAATCTACGTCCAAGTGAGTTATTTATGGTGAAACCAAAATCTTTTTTCTATTATATTGTTAAATATATATTTATACACTATACATTTTTCTTATGGTGTTCCATGCTTTATAATTTTGAGTTTAATTGCCCCAATTGGTTAAACTATATCTATAATATAGGTGTTTTTTACTCTTGTGTGCCTTCTGTGGCCGCATGGTGTCCTATTCCTATTTGGGTGGTGCCGCTGTTGGTGCTCACATCTGGGCCCCCTTTGGGGTGAGTGTGGGATGAGTGGACAGGACATGTGGATCAAATTTTTAGATCATCAAAAAATAAATAAAATTGCCCTTTCTTATTGGGATAATGCCTAATTTTGATTTTTGTAATTTTGTATTTTCTATACAGTTCCTTGTTTTATGTAAGTCCGGTGGTTCTGAAATCCCCTGAGGAAGCAAATTTTATGGCACAACATGTTGGGAGAATATGAAACTATGTAACCAGCAGCAAAACAAAGTGTAAACCACCGAATGGAGATGTATTTGGACTTGTCGACACCACTATAATCTAAATGGGAACCATATCCTCTCTTGTTTCACTTTTTATGGGATGAGGTGCAATACATAGCAGTGTCTAGTTGGGCCAAGATCCAACTAAATATGTACTGGTAGTTACAGGTGCTTCTTGATTACTGGGATTTTTCATAATGACCCCTACAAGTACAGCTTTTCTCAACCAGGGTTCCTTAGAACCCTAGAATTATTTGCGAGGTTGGTAGGGTTCTTTTAGCAGTGGCAGGTTCATCTTCCATCTAAAATTACCACAAATATAATTTTTCACTGACAAAGATGTAGTGCTACCCCCATAGGAGCTGCTTGGCAATTTGGGTTCTCTGTTCTGCTCTTTGACTCCAAGAACAACCTCAGCCCCTCTGACTCATCTAGTTGAATGAAAGTTACTACAAGCACTTATAAGAACAGGAATATAGGTACCTTTAACACAGCTGTGAATTAGCACCAGGAAATTGACACAAGACTGTTTAGTGCTAAATTAGTGTTTTGGTACAGGATAGAATAAATGGTGGTTTGAGCATAAATGAGCACACAGAAACTAGGTTCAGACACAGTCCATAAGACAGTATAATCACTATACCAAGGTAAATTATAATTTACAATAAAGTTCTTCACTAGACTGGTATTAACTCATGAATGAGCAAAGTCAGCAATAAACAGTGCATATAAGCATTAACTGCAATGTGAATAATATTACTATAGTTTGTGTAGAGTGCACTCTAGGAGAAAAGCTAGGATATAATGCAATTTCCCCAAGAGGGACCTCTTAGTATAATCAATAGGAAAAGGTCTCTGTGTAGCAGCTGTAAAGGGACAGTCTTTAGTCCTAACTCTTCAGCCAACTAGCATTGGGGCCCTGTTGTACTGTTGGTGCACATGAGAATAGTCCCAGCCAAGCATGCACGCAGCAAAAATGCTAATAGATGGATGTGTGGTCAGTTCCTAAAGGGCTCCGTCTCTCTAGCAGCAGATAGTAAATCCTCACAGCAAGTTCAGGATACTTATTTGTACTATGTAAATTGTGGAGCCCTAATGAGCAGGTTTTTTTGTGGGAAGTGGTGTTCTTCTTTTTTGTAATGTACCACTCACTCTTTTTGATTGGTGATGTTATATATTTGAAACATTAAAACAAAAAAAATGGAAAAAAGGGAACTCTGGAGTCTGATGTAAGGGGAACTCTTTGAACTGTGATGTAAAGGGGGGCTATGTGGACTTTTGTGTAAGGGGGCGGGGGCTCTGGTGACCAGAGACAGAGACCCCTTTACAGCAGAGTTTCCCTTTACACCAGAGTCCTCAGAGTTCTCCTTTACATCAGAGTCCACAGTGTTCCTTTATACATTAGGGTCTGCAGAGTTCCTCTTTGCATGGTAAAGGGGAAGCCTGCAGACTGAGATGTAAGGGGGAACTCTTTGTTGGGTTATTTTAACCTGACCTTTATGTAAATGGAAAAATATATTTTATGCCTTTTATTATACCTTAAGCACATTGCTGATCACACTAACTACATGTTTGTAGCTTAAATATTGATATTTGCATTGAAAACTGTATTTTTTGCTAACTTTTTGAACTGTCAGTAAGAATTTGGTTGTCAGCAAATTTTTGTGTTGTGTCGTTAAAAAAGATTGACTTCGTCAGTAAATTTCTTTTGCTGTCTTAGTACATTTCACTTCGGATTGGCAACCCTGATTAGAGGATACTTCTCCACTAACAACCATTGTAAGGGGCACTACGGTCTTTACAGTTTATGTTTCTTTTAAGGCCATTACTATTATTAATTTTACTTTAAGATTATTATTGTCTTATACAGCAAGGGTGTGCTGCGAAATGATGTGCCTTGGGTGTCGAATACTCCACATTCTTTATTTTTGTTTTTGAATCCTTCTCCAACATAGTAATCACAATGCTGTATCATGAGCTGTAGATAAAATACATTTTAGCACAGAGACATAATAACGATTTAAAGGGTTCCTCTTAGGTAAGAAAATTGAGAAAGACTGGTATCCTGTGACCACACATGGTTTGCTGACGCTTATTGCCATTACTTTTGCCACCTGTCATACAGCACTGGGTATTGGCTGGCAGAAGCTGCAACACTCACCTTACTATAAGCAATGGAATCAAAAAGTTCACTTATTTCTGGTGGGGTGTTCACTTCTTCTTCCTTTGATGTTAGAGGATGGGAAGAGGCCAAGGCATCAGCAGCCATCACCCTGTGTACCTCATAGAGTACTATCAGATCTTTCTGTAAGATTGAGATGAACATGCATAGTAGTCAAACTATATCTCAGTTGCTGCATCAATCAATATACTGTAGTTCTTCAAAGGAGAGGTATTGGCAAGACTATACATTTTTATCTTACAGCTTCCACTATGATTGAGTGAGAGATTTACAGGGTGAGTCATTTTCACTCTTGGTGAAGAAAATCTGCTTGCTTTGTCTGCATATATTTGGACATTTAAAAGGCAAATGTCAATTTTAACTAATCCTCACAATTCTCATTTTCAGATTTTCTCACTGGGATTTCACAACAGCAGAGGAACTGTGTTGTAAGCTTACAACAAGGAGTTAGGAACTCACTGGATTTTCTGCAGAAGAACAGGCATTTCTGTACTTGCAGTTTTTTTTAAAGAGATAAGTAAATATGCATGTATGGAAGAGGTTAACAGAATATTTTTTTATATAGCATGTTTATATAGCATGTTGAAATACTTATATCTTAATATCAGCATATATACTGCGTAAAATTCTCGATTCAGCCACCCTGTGGGTGGGCAGTTGGGAGGGCTAGGGTTGGTATTATACAAAGTTAGCATTTTAGACTGCAGTTTTTTGCTATGGACTTGACTAAATTGGATCCAAATTTTTCTTTTTCATGTATTATACTGTAATATATCATATAACATATCTTTTTTTTTCCAGAAAAGTATAACATACACTACTGTGCAAAAGCTTTGGGCAGATGTGCAGTTATGGAGGAGTTGAGGTTCCCAGAGGGGACTATCTCAGTGCCAAGAGACAATGAACCAAAGAACATAAATTTATATAAAATCACAAATTTTATTTGTTAATTGTTAAAAAGCTTGGTTCTTTTCAACATATCATAAAATCAATTAAAGAGGGGTCCAAAGCAGAATAAATACATAGGTCATGAATAACACTGGTAATGATGTCAAGCAGTGTAGAAAAAGTTTCCCGACATGTTTCCCCAAACCATTGGCTTCCTCAGGGGATTCACGTGGACATCATTGTATACTACCATAGAAAGAGAACATACAATAAGTCAACATATAATAAGAAGGTATACAGTTTGCAGAACATGTCAATTACTTGGCCCACGTCTCCCCAGACTAAAGATGTCCCTCCCCTCTCACTCAACACTACTCACCCAGTCAGGGGCCAAAGCCAGGAGCAATCCCAGAACGTAGAACCCTTCACCCACTAAAAAGGGGGCCCGGCACTGTATCCCTGCAGAAGACATCACCAGTCCAGGCTAGAAAGAATATAAAAACTAGGTCAAGAAAAGAGAAAGCATAAGTCTAAGTAAATTGAGCGATTCCAAAAAGGGGGATATATAAACGAAAAGGACTTGAAATCCAAATGAATAAATAATGAAAATGCATGAATGCCATCTAAAAATGAAACACCGGACTAACACCAGCAAAAACCAATCAAGAGACAACTTACTTGGACCCACTATAGAGGATACAAACAATGGGGGAGAACATTGGGAGGTTAGTTGAATGACCTCAGACCAGATCAAAAACAGCTGGAAATAAGATGGAGGTAAATTTGATAAGGGGCCAACCATAAGGGTTAAGATGAAAAAAAAAGAATAATGTAAGAGAAGTTTTAAATCAAATCTCAACTTAGTCCATATTGATGTATGTATATGAGGGCTTTCAAAGGGTTACACGGCACTATATATATATATAATATATATATATATATTACTGTGACCGAAATAACTTTTTCTAGGTCTCTAAAACATTTCATACTCAAATATGTGTATATATATAGGCGACTCACGACTTGTCAATTGGGTTTCCCCAAGCAAGTCATCCTGTCTCTAATCATTGCATTTGTGTTAATGATATTTAATGGGCTAATTTGATGGGCTTAACCTTGAAAGTAATGATGAAAAAAAAAGAGCCCAACATAAAAACTGCATAGTCCAATTGACAAGTCGTGAGTCGCCTATATATACAGATATTTGAGTATGAAATATTTTAGAGACCTAGAAAAAGTTATTTCGGTCACAGTAATATATATAGTGCCGTGTAACCCTTTGAAAGTCCTCATATACGTACATCATTATGGTTGGTCCCTTTTCAAATTTATCTCCATCTTATTTCCAGCTGTTTTTGTTGCCGTGATCTGGTTTGAGGTCATTCGACTGACCTCCCCACGTTCTCCCCCATTGTTTGTATCCTCTATAGTGGGTCCAAGTAAGTTATCTCTTGATTGGTTTCTTCTGGTGTTAGTCCGGTGTTTCATTTTTAGATGGCATTCATGCATTTTCATTATTTATTAATTTGGATTCCAAGTTCTTTTCGTTTATATATCCCCCTTTTTGGAATCACTCAATTTACTTAGACACTTTCTATGCTTTCTCTTTTCTTGACCTAGTTTTTATATCCTTTCTAGCCTGGACTGGTGGTGTCTTCTGCAGGGATACAGTGCCGGGCCCCCTTTTTAGTGGGTGAGGGGTTCTGCCTTCTGGGATTGTTCCTGGCTTTGGCCCCCGACTGGGTGAGTAGTGTTGAGTGAGAGGGCAGGGACATCTTTAGTCTGGGGAGACGTGGACCAAGTGATTGACATGTGCTACAAACTGTATACCTTCTTATTATATGTTGACTTATTGTATGTTCTCTTTCTATGTTAGTATACAATGATGTCCACGAGAATCCCCTGAGGAAGCCAATGGTTTGGCGAAACATGTCGGGAAATTTTTTCTACACTGCTTGACATCATTACCAGTGTTATTCACGACCTATGTATTTACTCTGCTTTGGACCCCTCTTTAATTGATTTTATGATATGTTGAAAAGAACCAAGCTTTTTAACAATTAACAAATGAAATGTGTGATTTTATATAAATTTATGTTCTTTGGTTCATTGTCTCTTGGCACCGAGATAGTCCCCTCTGGGAACCTCAACTCCACCATAACTGCACAAATGTATGGGATGAGGTGCGTTCTAAAGAGTGTCCTAACAGGAACCGAAATCCCCCTTTTGTCTTTGGGCAGATGTGTGTGAAAAAAATATGTAAATGCAGAATGCTTTCAGCAATAGTTTAGTGTATCAATTAACAAAATGTAAAGTAAATGAACAGAAGAGAAATCCAAATCAAATCAATATTTGGTGTGACCACCCTTTTCCTTCAAAACAGCTTACATTTTTCTAGATACACTTTTTTGAAGGAACTCGGCAGGTAGGTTGTTCCAAACATCATGGAGAACTAACTACAGATTTTCTGTGGATGCCGGCTGCCTCAAATCCTTCTGTCTCTTCATGTAATCTCAGACAGACTCCATGATGTTGAGATCAAGGGTCTGGGGGTCCAAACCATCACTTCCAGGACTCCTTGTTCTTCTTACGTGGAATACAGTTCTTAATTACATTGGCTGTATGTTTGCAGGATACATTTGGGGCCAATCACACTCCTCCCTGATGGTATGGCAAGATATATAAGTATCTGTCTGTTTTTCTTAGCCATGTGGACATTGATCCTGACCAAATCTCCAACTCCATTTGCAGAAATGCAGCCTCAAATTTGCAAGGAACCTCCACCATGCTTCACTGTTGCCTGCCGGCACTCATTATTTTACAGCTCTCCAGCCCTTCACCAACAAACTGCCTCCTGCCACAGCCAGATATTTCGAATTTTGGCTTATCAGTCCAGAGCACCTGCTGCCATTTAACTGCACCCCAGTACCTATGTATTTGTGCATAGTTGAGTCTCTTAACCTTGTTTCCATGTTGGAGTTATAACTTTTTGGTCACAATTCTTCTGTGAAGACCACTTCTGGCAAGACTTCTCCAACCAGTAGACGGGTGTACCTGGGTCCCACTGGTTTCTGCCTGTTCTACGCTGATGGTACTGCTGGATATCTTCCGATGTGGAAGGGAGGTAAGCATGATGTGTCATTCATCTGCTAGATTAAGTTTCCTTGGACAACCACCGTGTCTACAGTTCTCAAAGCTGGCAATTTCTTTGTGTTTCTTCAAAGGAGCTTGAACACCAAATCTTGAAACCCCAACCTGCTTTGAAATCTTTGCCTGGGAGAGACCCTCACTACCTTGTGTCTTGTTCCTGTGCTCAGTTTTGCAGTTGTGTATGACCTGTCACATACAACTGTCTTCTGCAACCTCACCTTAGTAGCAGAGTTTGGCTCTTCCTTACCTGCTCCACCTCAGTTTTAAGCCTTCTACACAGCTGTTTCTGTCTGAGTTAATGACTGTTTTTCAACCTATATATGAAATTGATCATTAGCACCGGCATGGTATAATTGGTTAATCATACACCTGACTCAAATTCTACAAAATCCCTGACTTTGTGCGAGTGTATAAAGTGTGCAAGTGTAAGAATTGATACTGGTTTGAAGCCAAAGGGTAGTCACACCAAATATTGATTTGATTTAAATTTTTATTTTGTTCGCTCACTTTACATTTTGTAAATTGATAAAAATAAACAATTAAAATATATATTGTTGAATGCATTCTTACTTTACAGCATTTCTTCACACCTGCCTAAAACTTTGGCACAGTACTGTATCATACAGTACATATTTAAACAATGTAACGTATTGCATGTACAGTATGTACTTCCTTATAAATAAAGATACATATTCTGCACAAATGTGCTATTTTTATTGGATAATGGTCCCTATTCTAATTTCGCTAGCATTGATTTAAAATAAATCTACCGTATATACTCGTGTATAAGTCGACCTGTGTATAAGCCGACCCCCTACTTTTGCCCAAAAAATATGGGAAAACTTATTGACTCGAGTATAAGCCTAAGTGGGAAATGCAGCAGGTATTTTTTTAATGACTAAAAGACCCCAAATCCGTCTAGGGACCCTAACATAGGAAGTGGCCATGTAATCGGGAGTGTGTGTGTGTATGTACAACTGTTAATTTTTTACAGTACAGTATACTTACTTCCTATGTATTGAATAAGGCTGCTGTGTTCTTCACATATGTCAAATGCAAAGAAAAAAACACAGTTTTGTCATTTGAATATCTGACCATATTAACCCTTATTGTTCACATAATAAGGGTTAATATGATTAGTTAATCGAATTGCCAAACTGATTTTTTTTCCTTTACATTTTTACATATAAGAAGGACACTGCAGCCTTATTCCATTCATAGGAAGTGCCTGTGTCCTCTGCCCTTACCTTCAGCCCAGTCACGTCACAAGTGTGACTGAGCTGAAGTTCCGCCCTCCAGCAGGCCGCCAGCGGATGTGATGGCATCCCTGGAATGCTTCTCAGCCGCCGCGGGTGCCCGCGGAATGTGCCCTCGTGCTCGAAGCGGCACTGTTGACTCGTGTATAAGACGAATCTCGGTTTTTTGACACAAAATCAGTGTCAAAAAACTCTGCATATACGCGAGTATATACGGTAATCAGTGTGAGTTGAAAGTGAAGAAAAATAATACCATATGATACAGCTGCAATCGGGCTATGTTTTACAATTGAAAGAATTGGACCATAAGTAGTTGTTAGGTTTTGATTATATATATATATATATATATATATATATACACACAGTATGGCATCCCACTCTTAGTTTATAGGATTCAATATTGAGTTGATCCACCCTTTGCAGCTATAACAACTTCAACTCTTCTGGGAAGGCTGTCCACAAGGTTTAGGAGTGTCTATGGGAATGTTTGACCATTCTTCCAGAAGCGCATTTGTGAGGTCAGGCACTGATGTTGGACGTGAAGGCCTGGCTTGCAGTGTCCGCTCTAATTCACCCCAAAGGTGTTTTGTCGGGTTGAGGTCAGGACTCTGTGCAGGCCAGTCAAGTTCCTCCACCTCAAAATAGCACATCCATGTCTTTATGGACCTTTGTGCACTGGTGGGCAGTCATGTTGGAACAGGAAGGGGCCATCCCCAAACTGTTCCCACAAAGTTGGGAGCATCAAATTGTCCAAAATATCTTGGTATGCTGACATCTTAAGAGTTCCTTTCACTGGAACTAAGGGGCCAAGCCCAACCCCTAAAAACAACCCCACACCATAATCCCCCCTCCACCAAATGATTTGGACCAGTGCACAAAGCAAGGTCCATAAAGACATGGATGAGCGAGTTTGTGTAGGAACTTGACTGACCTGCGCAGAGTCCTGACCTCAACCCGAAAGAGGTCAGGGTGAATAAGAGCAGAGAATGCGAGCCAGCCCTTCTCATCCACATCAGTGCCTGACCTCACAAATGCGCTTCTGGAACAACCGTCAAACATTCCCATAGACGCACTCCTAAACCCTGTGGACAGCCTTCCCAGAAGAGTTGAAACTGTTATAGCTGTAAAGGGTGGGCCAACTCAGTGTTGAACCCTACGGACTAAGACTCTACGTTCAAGTGCGTATGGAGGCAAGTGTCCCAATACTTTTGGTAATATAGTGTATATACACTGCATAGTTATTTGGTCCTTAGCAAAATCGCCCTTTCTTTTCATTTTTGTCTCTAATACATCTCTTTATGTATTCAGTGTCAAAATAGGACAAAATGTCTCACATACTATGTTCCAGGTGGGTTCTGCAAAATCAGCTCCAAGATATTCTACATATGAGGCAAAACCTTCATTCAGCCAAAGATCATTCCACCATCGTATTGTTACAAGGTTTCCAAACCACTAAAACAAAAGCAAATTACCAGCATTAGTAATGGAAAATGCAGTGTATTTGTCATACCATTACAAACATAAACTTAGGCTAGGTTCACACTAGTCCGACAAACGGACCGACATTAGGAGCACAAGTCGCATTACATCACCAAATCAATGGTTCCCTATGAGAGCCGTCTTAACTTGTCCGACATAAGTTGGACCGACTTTGAAAAAGGTTCCTGTACTACTTTTGTCCGACTTCAGTCCATTGAATATCATTGAAGTTGGATCAAAGTCAGATCATTGTCTTAACTGATCCAAGTTGTTGGAGTCTGCGGGTGGGGGCTTATTGGAATATGGAAGCCCTCTTTAACAACAGGGCCCCAAGATCCCAGCCCCCCACCCTATGTGAATGAGTATGAGAAACACGCTACACCGGTTTTTAAAGTATTTTATTAAATCAGCTCCGGCATCTCTTCTTCCGATTTCTTCTCCCCTCTCCGGCGTCTTCTTTCTTCTGCTCTTTTGCAGCATCTTCTCTGCTGTCTTCTTGCTCTTTTGCTGGGTCTTCTCTGCTGTCTTCTTCCTCTGCTCTTCTTCTGATGTTGATGCTCTTTCCCGCACTAATGTCGGGCCGCGCTCTGCAATGTTTTACATTTGCATGCGGCAGGGCCACTGGGTGACGTCATCCGCAGGCCATCGCCCCCTGTGGCATCATCACCCCATCATGCCCAGGATGGTGATGTCACAAGAGGGTGGGGCCTCTTGATGACATCACCTGGTGCTCCCGCCCCATGCCAATATAAGTCCTTGCACACAGCAGAGCCAGCATTAGTGCGGGAGGTTGCGTCGAGTCAACATGGGAAGAACAGAGGAAGAACTGAGGGAGAAGACAGTGGAGAAGACCCAGCAAACGACCCGGCAAACAAGCAGAAGATGGTGCAGAGAGGGAGAAGAACCGGCAGAAGAAAGAAGACCCCTCTGAAGAAAGAAGACCCCCCAAAAGAGCAGAAGAAAGAAGACGCCGGAGAGGGGAGAAGAAATCATAGGGAGAAGACGCCGGAGCTGATTTAATAAAATTCTTTAAAAACCTGTGTTGAGTTTTTATTCTTGACACCTTTTTTTTTAGGTGAATGGGTAGGGGTACAATATACCCCATACTCATTCACATAGGGTGGGGGGCTGGGATCTGGGAGCCCCCTTGTTAAGTCCCTCCACCCGCAGACCCCGACAACCACCAGCCAGGGTTGTCGGGAAGAGACCCTTGTCCTCAACAACATGGGGACAAGGTGCTTTGGGGTGTGGGGGGGCGCAGGGCCCCCCTGCCCCAAAGCACCCACCCCCCCATGTGGAGAGCACATGGCCTGGTATGGTTTGGAGGAGGGTGATCGCTTGTCCCCACCTCCTTTCCTGACCTGCCGGGCTGCGTGTTCGGTTAAGGGGCTGGTATGGATTTTGGGGGGGGGGCATTTTTTTGACGTGGGGGTTCCCCTTAAAATCCGCTCTTGGGGGGAACCCCATGCCTTTTTTTTGTTAAATTTGAAGGGAGTTCCCCTTCAAGATACCCAGAGCACAAGGTGCCTGGTATTGTCGGGATCAAAGTCGGATTCTGTTCACAGAAGTCGGACCAATATAGGTCCCATGTAGGGCCATTGTAGGACACAAGTCGCAGAGCAAAGTAGGATCAAAATAGGACCGTTCTTGTGTCAGATAGTGTGAACCTAGCTTTAAAGCGGAACTAAGATAGGAGGATTTACCCCCTTCCTGACCAGAGCACTTTTGCTATTTGGCACTGTGTCCCTTTAACTGACAATTGCGCAGTCATATGACGTTGTACCCAAACAATATTGACATCCTTTTTTTCCCACAAATAGAGCTTTCTCTTGTTGGTATTTGATCGCCTCTGCGTCACTTCTGATCATCGCTATAAACAAAAAAAGAGCGACAATTTTGAAAAAAAAAAAAACTATAAATTTTACTTTTTGCTATAATACATGTCCAAAAAAATAATAATAAAAAAACTAATTTATTCATCAGTTTAGGCCGATCTATATTCTTCTACATATTTGTGTTAAAAAAAATCGCAATAGGCATATAGATTGGTTTGTGCAAAATTTGCCGCGTTTACAAACCATGAGAATTCATTTATGGCGTTTTCACTATTCTTTTTTTTTTTTTTACCAGTAATAGCGGTGAACTGTGATTTTTATCTGGACTGCGACATTGCGGGGACATGTCAGACATTTTTGACACTTTTTTGGGACCTTAGACATTTATACAGTGATCAAATCTAAAAATAGCCACTGATTACTGTATAAATATCATTGGCAGGGAAGGGGTTAACCTGATCCTGATCACAGGGAACAGTAGATCAGTGTCATGCCACCTGTCAGAACGGGGAACCGCCGAGTTTACATCGGCGATTCCCCATTCTTCCTCTCTCACAGGCAATCGCGGATCGATGGCAGACATCGAGTCTGCCCGACCCATGGCCACACTCAGGGAGCATGCAGCGGGCACGCGACCGCCCTCAACTGCGCCTGTCTGAATCACCGTGTTTATACGGCGGTTCACGCAGGAGAGCCACATTGCCGCAGTATAAGTACGTGAGCCGGTTGGGAGCCGGTTATATTTACTTGTTTTAAACTTTTTTTTTTTACATGTCTTCAGTTGCTTCCTGGTTTCTTGCCTAGGCCAAAATGATGTCATACATCCCCTGAGTGTTCATGGACATTTTTTTTTTCCTTTCATTCGGAGGAGCAAAAGAGAACCTTTCTCACCTAAGCACACCCTCCTGCCTGCATGCTTGAACTAAGGGCAGGTGGATTCCAGGAAGTAAATGCTACAAAATTTTCTGCCTTTACTCAACATGGCTGCAGCTAGAAATGCTACTAGGGGAGTGTTTTTCAAAGTGATTTCTGAACAAAATAAAGCAGGAAGACATGGATGGATGGGGTTTGCTGTTGTTAATAAACATTAATCAATTAGCATTTTCAGTTTGAGGTGTTCAGATACATTTAAATTCCGCTTTAAAGCAGAACTGGAGTATTTTTTTGTAAATGCAATTACTTTGAATTTAAAAGTTAAAAATAGTGCATGCACTCAAGTTTGAAAATCTGTGTTAGCTTTTGTTTTATCTATATGTTGGGATAACCATATACCATCTTACATGATCTCCTTTATTTACCTGTCTATTAGTGGACAGTGATTAAGACATTGCTAGCATCTGCACTAATTTTATTCTTTTCCAGGGTTCTTTCCACACCCTAAACCTCCCTCTCTTCTGTTGTTTTATCAACCCTGTGCTACTTGTGTTAGTAAAAGCAGCTTTTTATCAAATGTGAAAGGAGAACAGAGAGAAGCAGAGAACTAAGTATAGCCACATTGTTCTATGCAGTGTATGTTTTGCTCCTTATGCAAATTTTCAGCAGGAGAGGTATAGTAACCCTAAGACCCCTGAGTCTTGCAGCTAGCAAAGATCAAACCAAGAGGCCATAGAGAATCCCCAGTTCTGTTGCTATGCCTGTACAGTAACTGGGAACCCACAAACCATGCCTCCCAACTTTTGGAGATGGGAATGAGGGACACCTATAAGCAAAAGTATGTAGGCATAGGACACACCCCCTGCCACGCCCCCTTAACCAGCCCCAGAAGGATTTACCCCCTTAATGATCAGGCCATTTTTTGTGATGCGGCACTGCGTTACTTTAACTGACATTTGCACGGTCATGCGACGTTGTACCCAAATAGATTTGATGTCCTTTTTTTTCTCCAAAATAGAGCTTTCTTTTGGTGGCATTTTATCACCTCTGCGGTTTTTATTTTTTGCGCTATAACCAAAAAAAGACAGACAATTTGGAAAAAAAAAACAATATTTTTACTTTCTGCTATAGTACATATTAAAAAAAAAATGTAAAAAACAAATGTATTCATCAATTTAGGCCAATATGTATTCTTCTACATATTTTTGGTAAAAAAAAAATCACAAAAAGTGTATATTGATTGCTTTACGCAAAAGTTATAGTGTCTACAAACTATGGTATAGATTTATGGACTTTTTTTATTGTTCTTACTGGTAATGTTAGCAACCAGCGATTTTTAGAGGGACTACAACATTGCGGCGGGACAAATCTGACCCTAAGTGACAATTTTTGGGGACCAGTGACACCAATACAGTGATCAGTGCAAAAAGAAATGCACTGATTACTGTACAAATTACACTGGCAGGGAAGGGGTTAACATCAGGGGCAATCAAAGGGTTAACTGTGTTCCCTATGTGTGCTTTCTTACTGTGTGGGGGAAGTGCTGACAGGAACAACACAGAGATCGCTGTTCCTGATTACTAGGAAAAAACTATCTCCATGTTCTCCCCTGTAAGATCAGGGATCTGCATTGTTTACATAGGCAGATTCCCTTCTGCCTCTCTGTGAAGAGATAGTGGATGGCCATCGAACATCGGGTCCGCCGGACCCGCACATTGACTCCTCCGTGCAGCGGGTGTGCGCGAGTACCCACAGTATCTAATGCATGAAACAACGTACAGGTATGTTGGCAAATGAGGTTTAATGTTGATAAATGTAAAGTTATGCACTTGGGGGCTAAGAATATGCATGCATCGTACATACTAGGGGGTGTACAACTGGGGGAATCATAGTGGAGAAGGATCTGGGGGTTTTGGTAGATCATAAGCTTAATAATGGCATGCAATGCCAAGCTGCGGTTTCCAAAGCAACCAAAATCCTTTCTTGTATTAAGAGAGGTATGGACTCCAGAGATAGAGACATTATTTGCCCCTGTACAAATCATTAGTAAGACCTCATCTGGAATATGCAGTTCAGTTTTGGGCACCTGTTCTCAAAAAGGATATCGGGGAACTGGAGAAAGTGCAGAGAAGGGCAACCAAACTAATAAGAGGCATGGAGGAGCTCAGCTATGAGGAAAGATTAGAGGATCTGAATTTATTCTCACTTGAGAAGAGGAGGTTAAGAGGGGATACGATCAACATGTACAAGTATATAAGTGGTCCATATAGTGAACTTGGTGTGGAGTTATTTACTTTAAGGTCATCACAAAGGACAAGGGGGCACTCTTTACGTCTAGAGGAAAAAAGATTTCATCTACAAATACGGAAAGGTTTCTTCACAGTAAGAGCTGTGAAAATGTGGAATAGACTCCCTCCAGAGGTGGTTTTGGCCAGCACAGTTGATTGCTTTAAAAAAGGCCTGGATTCTTTCCTTAATGTAAATAATATAACTGGGTACTAACATTTTTAGGTAAAGTTGATCCAGGGTGAATCCGATTGCCTCTCGGGGAATCAGGAAGGAATTTTTTCCCCCGTTATAGCAAATTGGATCCATGCTTTGCTGGGGTTTTTTGCCTTCCTCTGGATCAACTGTGGGTGAAGGATTGTATATGGGATTATTTGGTTGTGTATGTGTGTATATATATGTATATATATGTGTATATATATGTGTATATATATATATATATATAAATATATATTTTTTTTTTGGTTGAACTGGATGGACTTGTGTCTTTTTTCAACCTGACTAACTATGTAACTATGTATGTTGTTTGGTGCCATAGAGACGCCCTGCTGCAGTATATATGTGGTGGGCAGTCTTTAAGTGGTGGCTCCAATAAAGACAGCGATGGATTCCTGTTTTTTAAAACAGAACTGAACTGCCTCTTTAACCAGTAGCCGTCCAGCCGCGCAGTTGTATTGCGGGAGCTTGGTTCAGCTATGCAAACGGCCGTCATTGTACACCGGTCGCACGTGCTGGGCGGGGGCGCTCATGCTCCTGCCATCCCCACGATGATCAGATTTGTTCTAAAACCGATCAGTCTCCAGGCTCAGACCAATGATTTCTGGTCTGGACCTGGTGATCAGTTCTGGCGAATGAAATGCCTCCTCTGCCTGTGTAATGTAAACACAGGGGGGGAAGTGATGTCATCTCCCCTCGTGGAGCCCTTTTCGGTTCCAGTGTAGGAAGAGAGGACATCTAACTGTGAGTTGGACAACACTACATTAACACCAGTACACGTTAGGCACACAATTATCCCCTTGCTCGCCCCCTGATCGCCCCCCCAGTTAACCCCTTTACTCCTGTCACTGTGTCACTTAGAGCAGTGATCACATTTTTCACTGATCACTGTACTTGTGACACTAAATCACCTTAGGGTAGGTAGTGGTAGGTAGTAGTAGGCCCAGGTACCCCCCCAATAAAGGTTTTAGCCCCTTGATCGCCCCCTGTCACCAGTGATCACTGTATTAGGGTCACGGGTGATGCTACTTAGTTAGTCTTTTATTTCGTCAGGTTACCCGCCGCATATACCTTATAAAGATTTTAACCCCCTGATTGCCCGGCGGTGACATCAGTTAGGTTTTAGCGTAAGTTGGGGTCAGCGTAAATACCAGGCAGGGTCAGATTAGTCAGGTACTCTAACACGCACACACACACACTAGATAGGTCCGTTACCAGTATGGTATCTGAACGGATCAATATCTGTGATCTGATCAGATCTATACTAGCGTTCCCAGTACTTTAATGTTCCTAAAAACGCAGCGGTAGTAGGATCAGCCCAGATACAGTACCCACTAGCACCTGCGTTTAGCCCCTCCACCCAGCCCAGCCAAGTGTAGTATCAAATACATCACTAACACTTACAAAACACAATACACATAACTGCAGTGTTCACAGAGTCACGCCTATTTTGGTAGAGATTGAAACAGGCTCTGACAACCAGGTGCGCTCTTTTGCCTGTGAGTCACACTAGTGTACCTATAAATTTAGAGGTCAAAATGTCAAATCAGAGGTACACTAGTGAAGAGGCCTACACGTTGCTGAGCATGACAGGTTTAGGCTCAGCATACGAACCTGTAGACAGCAACGGCGCCCTGTCAGATAGCTCTGACGATGGAGTAGCGGTCCCTGCTAAGGTCAGGTGTACCCTATCCCATCTAGTGTTGAGGTGCAAGAACCGCAGGGCTCTTGTATGAAGCAGAGAGTCAGTACTAGCGCTGCTCATCCTTCTGGTGGACTGGCAAGCACCAGCAGCCTAGTACACCCTGGTCATAGACAAACCAACACTGCAGTAACACTTGATGTGGCGAGTCCCATAAGTGCAGCTCAAGCTGGTGTGGATAGCATAAGTAGTGTCCCGCAACCACCGAGAAGACAAAGACAGGCCCGCAGAGCCCATAGTGCCCTTCCCGCTGCATATGCTAACCCTGATTGGCAACCCACCACTTCTGCGGCCTCCGTACTTCTCCTATTCACTGGCCAAACCGTCATTCCGGTGGAAACAGTTGATTTTATGGCCCTTGATTTTTATTTACTGTTTTTCATGGAAGATCTCTATAGATCTATTGTGGACCAAAGCAATTTGTATGCTGGTCAATTCATTGCCACTAATCCCCAATTGTCACTTGCCGGAGACTGGAAACCAATTACGGTTCCAGAATTTAAGACCTTTCTGGGCCTTTCCCTCCTCATGGGCATAACTAAAAAATCTGAGTTGGGTCATATTGGTCCACTGACCCAATTTACCATATGCCCGTGTTCTCTGCTTCCATGGCCAGGGCTAGATACAAACAGATCCTGCGGTTTATGCACTTCAACGACATTGTACTCTGTCATCCACGGGGTGACCCTGAATATGATCGGCTCCACAAAATTCGGCCCCTCGTAAACCATTTCAACCAACAATTTGCAGCCTTGTTTACTACCAATCAGGTTGTCAGCGTAGACTAGTCCCTGATTAAATTTTCTGGCCATCTTGCTTTCAAACAGTACCTCCCCAGCAAGCATGCCAGATACGGGGTCAAGATGTATAGGCTCTGTGACAGGGCCATAGGCTATACATATAGTTTTATGGTTTACGAGGGTAAAGATAGTCACGTGGAACCCCCCCAACTGCCCAGACTATATAGGGAGTGCTGGCAAGATTGTTTGGGACTTGGTGTCACCCTTATTTGGAAAGGGGTACCACTTGTACGTGGACAATTATTACACAAGCGTATCACTTTTTAGTCATCTTTTTGATCAAGGAATTGGCGCATGTGGCACCGTGCAATCTAATCATCGGGGCCTCCCCCAATGGCTTAGACAGGGAGAGAGTCCCGTCTTAGACAGGGGGAGAGAGCCTGCTTGAGATGTAATAACTTGCCCGTGGTGAAGTGGAGGGACAACCGGAATGTTTTCGTTCTGTCTTCCCTTCACGCGGATATGACAGTCATATGACAAATTCCAACGGCAACTGGTGTTGTGGAGAAGCCCTTCTGTTTTCACGAATACAACCTTAATATGGGAGGAGTGGACCTCAACGACCAGTTATTGGCACCGTACTTAATTGCCCATAAGGCCAGACGCTGGTACAAAAAAGTGTCTGTATATTTATTCCAATTGGCTCTGCTGAACGCTTATGTGCTGTAGAAAGCGTCAGGATGGACTGGATCCTTCCTTAAATTCCAGGAAGAGATCGTCACAGCCCTTCTGTTTCCAGAAGTGAGCCGGCTGCATGAGAGGCACTTCCCAGAAGTCCTCCGTGGTACCCCTACCCAGCGAGCACCCCAAAGAAGATGTCGTGTCTGCAGACGACGCGACTATAGGCGTGACACCCATTATTATTGTCCCTCCTGTCCTGACAAGCCTGGTCTTTGCATCCGTGAATGTTTCCCTCGCTACCACACACTAGTGGAGTATTAGCGTAGGGTACAGCACTACTCAGGCATAGGGAACACTTTCATAGGGTCTCCAAAGATGCCACTGCAACCGTTACAGTTACAAAAAAAAAAAGGTGTACCAAAAAAAAAATAAAACTTTTTTAAAACAATAAAAAAAAAATAATAATGTTAAAAAAAAAAAAAAAATAAAATAAAAAAAAGCCCAAAATAGTTGTAATTTTCTTGTTGTTCTCTCTCTATTCTCGCTCTATTGTTCTCTCTCTAGTGTTACTGTATTTTATGCTTACCTGTAATATTTTATTGTTACTCTGTTTTATCATGTCTTCTTTGCAGGCATGTCATTTTTGTTATACGTTACTGTGTTTTATTGTTAATCAATATTTTCTTTTCAGGTACGCCATTCAGCTGCAGCACTGATTTATTAATCTTGACAGCAACAACGTTTGCTCCCACTATACGTAAATCAGCGACTCCAGCACTTTAGGAGGTGAATTCACCACCACGGTTAAAAAAAAGAGCATATATGCCAAAGCATAGGGGTAGGGGTGGACATAGGGGCGGATTGCCCCTATACTTCGGCATATATTATTAGAACGGTGCTATGCCCATCATTGGAAGTGGGTAGATGCAGGGAGGTTTTCTAATGGTGGACATCCACCGATTGATTGAGTCTCTTTTTTCATTCACAGGCTGCATGAAAAAAAAGAACATTACAATATATGCCCAACAAGAACCAGCGATGTACTGGTATGCTACTGGACTTTGACTGGTTATATCGGAATGATGCCTGCAGGTATAGGTATCATCTTGATATCATTCTCTTCATCCGGCAGTTGCCTTTCATGTAAAAGCAATCCTATTGGCTGATTAGCAACTAGACTGCTTTTACAAGCAGTGGTAGGGAATGTCCCCCCCTCCCACCATCTTGCATGGTTTTCTCGGGCTCTCCTGTCCCACCAGGGAACCCGAGAATGCAGCCGGCAGCTGACTATAGAGCTGATCGAAGACTAGAATTGCTCCAATCATCTCTATGGCCTAAGAAAGCAGAGGCTATGAGCATTTTATATAAACGTATATAAACAGCGCCATTGTGAAAGCATCTTATCCCACCAATCTTGGTGTGGTCAGATGCTTTAAGGACTAAGGAGAGATCTAGAGTTTTATAGACCCCTTTTTTTTTTTTTAAATACCAATCACTACATATTGTTATCATAGGGGATATTTAAATTCCCTGTGATAACGATAAAAAAAAAAAATAAAAGAGACAGTGTAAAAATAAAATAAAATGCAAAATGAATAATTAGAAAAAAAATGCACTCCTATCCCCCTGGTCACGCGCGCAAAGGTGAACATAAGCGTCGGTCTCGTGTTGTATGTAAACAGCAATTGCACCATGCATGGAAGCTATCACCGCGAATGTCAGATCAAGGGCAGTAATTCTAGCAGTAGACCTTCTTTGTAAATCTAAAGTGGTAAAGTGTAAAGGCTTTTAAAAATGTATATAATTTGTCTCCTCTGCGCGGGTGTGCGTAATTATAAAGCATGTTGTGTTTGGTATCTATGTACTCGGAATAAGATCATCTTTTATATTTCACCAAACATTTGGGCAATATAGTGTGTTTTCTGCATTAAAATTCAAAAACTTGTTTTTTTCCCCAAAAAATTGTGTTTAAAAAAATTGCTGTGCAAATACTTCGCGAAAATTTTTTTTGCAACACCCACCATTTTAATCTGTAGGGCCTCTGCTTTAAAAAAATATATAACATTTGGGGGTTCAAAGTAATTTCCTAGCGAAAAAATATATTTTTTATGTAAACATAAAGTGTCAGAAAGGACTTGGTGGTTCAAGTGGTTAGAAGAGTCGGTGATGTTGGGCATAAAATTCCAGGACAGTTCAAACCCCCCCCCAAATGACCTCTTTTTTGGAAAGTAGACATCCCAAGCTATTTGCTGAGAGGAATGTTGAGTCAATGGAATGTTTTTTGTCACAAGTTTCGGGAAAAGTGACTTTTTTTTTTTTTGCACAAAGTTGTCACTAAATGAAATATTGCTCGAACATGCCATGGGTATATGTGGAATTACACCCAAAAATACATTTTGCTACTTCTCCTGAGTATGGGG
>BLSH010096744.1:132159-162509 GCA_018402905.1 Glandirana rugosa | reverse complement strand
AATTTATATATATATATATATATATATATATATATATATATATATATATATATATGTATAAGTGGTGTACAAAATACATTCTGCTGCTTCTCCTGAGTACGGGGATATCACATGTGTTAGGCCTCACACACATGGGCATATTGAAAAAAATGAGCTGTAACGTCAGGACCGACGCTAGGAAAAAAAAAACGCGTTCAAAACGTGATTTCATCTGCATTTAGCATTGGCGTTAATGCGCGTTATTGAGCATCAGCGCTACGTCACGTTTTGTTTGTAAAGACATCCCTCTGCTGTCTTTGGACCTGAAAACACCGGCGCTAAAAATGCCGGTTAACATCACTAATGCGCATTAGTGAGTGTTAGTGAGTGTTTTGCCGGCTCAGTGTCAAAAACGCTCTAGCGCTGCAGGTTCAGAACGTGTTTGCCGTGGCTTTTGCTTGCAGCTTACAAGCGCAGACGCCAGCTACAGCTTAAAAACGTCAGCGTGTGTATGGGACCATTGAATAACACGGAGATGCATTTTTAAGCTGTAAAAATTGCTGAAAAACGCGGCTGTAAAAAACGTCCCTATGTATGAGGCCTTCGACTTTTTGGGAGCCTAGCCGTGTACAGAACCCCAGAATCCAATCACCGCCTTCAGGCTTTCTAAGGGCGTAAAATGGTGATTTTACTAATCACTATCTATCACAGTTTCAGAGGCCCTGAATTGTCAAGATAGCACAACATCCCCCCCAAATGACCCTATTTTGGAAAGTAGATACCCCAAGGTATTTACTAAGAGGCATGGTGAGTATTTTGCAGCTCTCATTTGTTTTGGAAAATGAAGAAAGAGGAATTTTTTTTTTCGTTTTTCAATTTTCAAAACTTTGTGACAAAAAGTGAGATCTGCAAAATACACAATATGCCTCTTAGCAAATAGCTTGGGGTGTCTACTTTCCAAAATGTGCCATTTGGGGGGGGGGGGGTTGTGCTATCTGGGCATTTCATGGCCTCCGAAACTGTGATAGGTAGTGTGGAGTGAAATCAAACGTTTATGCCCTTAGAAATCCTGAAGGCGGTGATTGGATTTTGAGGTCCTGTAGGCAGATAGGCTACCAAAAAGTCTCACACCTGGGGTATCCCCGTACTCAGGAGAAGCAGTAGAATGTATTTTGGGGTGTAATTCCACACATACCCATGCCATGCACGAGCAATATATCATTTCAGTGACGACTTTGTGTAATTTATTTTTGTCATTTTTCAATCACTTGTGACAAAAAAATAAAATATTCATTGGGCTCAACATGCCTCTCAGCATGGGGTGTCTACTCTCCAAAATGGGGTAATTTCCTTCCATTATAGCACCTCAGGAAGTGAGATAGGCAGTCATAAAATAAAAGCTGCGTAAATTCCAGAAAATGTACCCTAGTTTGTAGACGCTCTAACTTTTGCGCAAACCAATAAATATACGCTTATTGACTTTTTATTTACCAGAGACATGTGGCTGAATGCATTTTGGCAAAAATGTATGACTAAAATTGAGTTTATTGTATTTTTTTAATAACAAAAAGTTAAAAATATGATTTTTTTCAAAATTTTCAGTCTTTTTTCGTTTATATCTCAAAACACAAAAAAAAGCAGAGGTAATCAAATACCACCAAAAGAAAGCTCTATTTGTGGGAAAAAAGGAAGCAAATTTTGTTTGGGTACAACGTCGCACAACCGCGCAATTACCAGTTAAAACAGCGCAGTGCCAAATTATAAAAAGTGCTCTGGTCATTAAGGGGGTAAATCCTTCCGGGGCTGAAGTGGTTAAAGTGGACTTTTCCCCCAATAGAAAAAATCAGTGTTGCATGCACGCTGATAACAAATCATCTAAAGCCTCGTACACACGGGACGACGATCGTACGTACGATCGTCTCAAATCGTATGTTGGCTATTGTATCTAGCATACTGACTGAACTACACGATCGTACGACCGCAGAAAAACATTCAGGTGCATGTAATTAGCATCCGGCCGTTCCTGACTTCTGAGCATGCGTGTTTTGCACAATACAACTTGTTGTACCAACTTCTCTGTACACACGATACAACGGTCGTATGACCGCTTGTTGGTACGACCAAGTTTTCTAGTTTGCTCATACAACTCCCCTTGTACAACCGTCGTATGTTCAGCTGTTCAAATCACGCATACGAACGATCGATTACATATACGACGGTCGTTAGTACGACCTGTTGTATACGACCGTCGAACCGTGTGTACGAGGCTTTCGTTTCTGTGGTGAAAAACCGCATCTGGCTGTTACTTATATTTAACTACATTGCACTTCCTGGTCTCTGGAGGCACTGGTGATGTAGCCAGGGCTTCACAAATGTCTGGCAAGGTTACCTTCCTAGGAAATTTCATGAATACACTGTGAGACCTTGCAAGATTTCAATTTTTAATTCATATATGTATTTATAATATAGATTTGAGACCATGCTCTACAATAAAAGTATATAACACTGTACAATTCATATTGCAGTAAAATATCATATGTATACACACATATTCACAAATTTCCCATGGCCCATAGCCAAATAAGTAACCATAATCACTATTGAAATCTTGAATATACCAGCAGGAGTCTCATATGAAATAGTATTGATTATACCAGCATGGGTCTCATATCAAAAAATATTTAGTCTTTATACAGCACATGAGAGGATAGGACTGTTCGTAGCTCGATGCACGTTTCGTGACTTAATGGTCACTCTTCAGGAGCAAGCCTATCTATGATAAAAAATATAAAATGTGTATAATTCAAAATTGTAGGATATGAGACAAGGATCTATAAAGCACATAACAATTAAAAAATACAACAATGTATAAAACTTACAGAGTCATCAAATTGCTAGGAGTAGGATGCCCGTGCCTGGAAACGCATGTCAGCCGGGATCACCATTGCCGGGACCTCTGGGGGCTACCATTGCCGGCACCAAACCACACAGGGCAGCATCCACGGTGGACAGGGATGGTGTAGTGTTGACCAGAGAAGGGTGTGTACTGCAATTATATGAAGTGTCTGTGGAGTAAGCAAGCATGTGAGATAATAAATGTGTGATGGGAGTGAAATGCAAAAAGTATGGCTGTGAGCAAAGAAAGACTGGAAGAAAGAATAGAAAAGGAAAAGTAAATGTGAGCTAGGAAGGGGTGACAAACCTGAAATTAATGTGGTGCGGTGTCCATGAGGTCGGAGAGTGATTCCCAGAGGTCTGAACCACCGTGTGCTGGTGCCCTAAATGGAAGCGCCGCCACAGGCCAGCCCCCAACGTCACAATGGCGTGCAATGGGAGAGGGAGGCACCAGTAAGACGCCAAATAACTCCCATAAAGTGCGCAGGAGTGGAAAAGATCCAGCCTGGTGCAACAGCGCCAAAAAGACACCGCACATCCGGCGTTCTGAGGGTGACGTCGGCACACAGTGGAAGAGCAACCGCCCCACCCACATGAGAATGGAGGAGGAGCGGGGGCCCCCAGTGCGCGTCGCAGCTCCCAGACCTGATGAACATCCACCAACACATGCAGTACCCCAGGCCACACAGCATAGAACAACCAACAAATGGATGAATGGATGTACATAATGCATTGGGGGAAAAAAATCAATACTATTTGATATGAGACTTCTGCTGGTATATTCAAGATTTCATTAGTGATTATGGTTACTCATGGGCCATGAGAAATCTATGAATATGTGTGTATACATATGATATTTTACTGCAATATGAATTGTACAGTGTTATATACTTTTATTGTAGAGCATGGTCTCAAATCTATATTATTATATATATATGAATTAAAAATTGATTAACACTCTCTTCATTATCCAAGCATTTATTCATTCTCTATTGCATGCCTCACTCAAAGTCCCACTTTTTGTTCCTTTTGTCACAACTGAAATCAGGGATGGAAGCATAGGAGTCAGGCAAGCCGTGCTTCATTTAACCGGTTCCACACCGCGCGCAGTATATTTACTGCGGCAGTGTGGACGCCGGGCGCGAATTGCCGTAAAAAGACAGCGATCTGCGGGTGGCCGCACTCCGGAGGAGTGTGCCCGCAGCTCGGGCAGACCTGATGTCCGCCAGCGAGCCGCAATGAGCGGCCACAGCCAAACAGCGGGGAACCGCCGATGTAAACACGGCGGTTCCCCGCCCTGTCAGTGCAGGCATAGGTGATCTACTGATCCCTGTCACAGTAAAAACACACCCAGGGAACATAGTTAACTCCTAGCTCCCCCCCCCCAGGTTAACCCCTTCACTGCCAATGACATTTATACAGTAATCAGTGGACATTTAAATTTCTGATCACTGAATAAATGTCATTGGTCCCAAAAAAAGTGTCAAAAATATCCGACATGTCTGCCGCAATATCACAGCACCGCTAAAAATTGCCGATCGCCGCCATTACTAGTAAAAAATAAAAAAAAAATAAAAACCCCAGAAATGAATTCTCACCATCCGTAAACATGCCCACTTTTGCGCAAACAAATCAATAAACGCTGATTGCGATTTTCTTTATCACAAATATGAGGAAGAATATCAATTGGCCAAAACCGGTGAAAAAAAATGTTTTTTTATATTTTTTTTTTGGGATTTGAATTTTAGCAAAAAGTAAGAAAAACTTTTTTTTTTGCAAAATTGTAGCTCTTTTTTTGTTTATAGCAGCAATCAGAAATGACGCAGAGGTGATCAAATACCACCAAAAGAAAGCTCTACTTGTGGGAAAAAAAGGACGCAAATTTTGTTTGGGTACTACGTCGCACGACCGTGCAATTGTCAGTTAAAGCGACACAGTGCCGAATCTCAAAAACTGCTCTGGTCAGGAAGGGGGTAAAACTTTACGGGGCTGAAGTGGTTAAAGTCCCAATCTTTCCCTCCCCCCCATTTTTGATAATAGTTTTCGTTACACAGTTTAGTGTCATGGGCAAGTGGGTGGATTAGAACTCCAGGAAGTAAGGGGAGATTCAATCATCTGCCTTTTCTAAAAATGGCAGTTGGGTGGAGAGTGCTTGATGAAAAGTGAGAACATTTTCAGAAAGAAGAGCCTGCTAGGAAAAATAAATATTTCTTTTTTTTTTATGCCTTTTCACAACCTTTTGCATGTTGGCTTTAATTTCTTTGTGATGGTCCAAAGAAAAGTTCACTTTAAGGCTGCCTGTACGTTACCCCAACGCACCTTTCACATGTTCATGTCATTTATTTGCAAAATAACGCACCTTTCACATGTTCATGTCATTTATATGCAAAAGGTTGTGAAAAGGCATAAAAAAAAAGAATTATTTATTTTTCCTAGCAGGCTCTTCTTTCTGAAAATGTTCTCACTTTTCATCAAGCACTCTCCACCCAACTGCCATTTTTAGAAAAGGCAGATGATTGAATCTCCCCTTACTTCCTGGAGTTCTAATCCACCCCTCTTGCCCATGACACTAAACTGTGTAAAGAAAACTATTATCAAAAATGGGGGGGAGGGAAAGATTGGTACTTTAACCACTTCAGCCCCGTAAAGTTTTACCCCCTTCCTGACCAGAGCAGTTTTTGAGATTCGGCACTGCGTCGCTTTAACTGACAATTGCACGGTCGTGCGACGTTGTACCCAAACAAAATTTGCGTCCTTTTTTTCCACAACACACCAGTATTGCAACACACGATAACGCTCTAACATGCATTGTGGGAAGCTACATGAAAATAATAATGCAGGTGCATTTTTTTGTCTGTTAGTGTTTTGACGTCACATTGAAATAAATGTGATTCCCTAAGACCCCTTTCACACTGAGGCGCTTTACAGGTGCTATTTAGCCAAAAATAGCACCTGTAAAAAGCCTCAAAGGTCACTCCCCATCCACCCCAATGTGAAAGTCGGAGTGCTTTCACACTGGGGCGGTGCGCTTGCAGGACGTTACAAAAAGTCCTGCAAGCCGCATCTTTGGAGCTGTGCAGTGAGCAGTAATATACCGCTTCCCCACCGCCCCTGCCCATTGAAAACAATGGGGTAGGGCTTCCGAAGCGGCTGCACACCGCCTCAGAAGCGTGAAGAGCGGGCACTTTTAACCCTGTTTTAACCCCTTGTGGTGAGTTAAAAGCGCACCACTCCCGCCACCGTAGCGCTGCTTCAACAGCAGTAAATCCCCGCTGTGACTAGCGGGGATTTACCACTAAACGCACCACCGCCCCCAGTGTGAAAGTAGCCTAATGCAACACACATCAATGCGCAACATAAAGCACGTGTGTTAATGGAACACTTTAAATTGGGCGCGTGTGCAGCGTCCTAAAAGAAGAACTCTATTAAGCATTGTGTACTTATAAATTGACCAACAATCAAAAACCTCCTGTTGCTTCAGAAAGGAGCAATAATCCCAAACAAACAAAAATAATGTTTTTTGTGTTCCTCTACCTCTAACGCTCATACACATGCTCAATAGTTTAAAATACTCTAGAAGTTACTGGTGGGATGGGAACAACCACAGCAAATTTCCAGTCAAAGCAGAATTTTACCCATCGATTTAACAGTTTCAAAAAAGTTACATGCCTAACACATGCTGGGAATGTAATTGTCTTATTGGTTGTGCTCTCAACCAAACTGTCAAACTATCAAATGGCTGATGTCATAACTGATCACATTTGCAGCACCATGGCAGCTGAAGATCAAATAGAGGTCAAGATAGCAGCTTCCTTGGCTGAAAACGGAGGGTATAGTTCCTCTTTAACTACCAAAGATGGGAGCTCAACCCAAAACCTTTTGGGGGAAGCAGGTACCTGGTTTTGACATACGCAGTAGGAAACCGGCTGTGAAGCCCCAAGGCTTCACTGCCAGTTTCCCTTAGTCAAGATGGCAGCACCAGCACCCATAAGCCAATTGAAAAATTGGCTCCGGTGAGGAAGCCGCTGGATGCCTGAACAGGTAAGTGCCCTAATATTAAATGTCATTAAATATTAAATTACTTTTATTTTATCTGAAGGAGCCTGGAGCTCCTCTTTAAGGTAAGAGATCCACTTATTTGCATGTCAGTAGCCATTCCACCTCAGGAACTAAGACACAGATGCTTGTAGAATACAGATGTTTAGAATATCTCTACTATTAGAAGCTATGAAAATGCCTTTGTTCAGACTGAGTTTGTTTTATCAACATTTTATATTTAATTCAAATCAATGTGATAGCACTTAGCTGCTTCTCTATATCAAATGATCAAATATTTGCTATATTATTTTTAGGAATAGATGGAGAAAGCACCTGATGAGCAAGTTCATGAGCTATGACTGTGACCACTCTTTCCTTGTTACCGATGGAAGATTCTCTTTGATCCCAGAGGAGGGCAGTTTCTCTGTATGTCACCAGCCCCCAGTTCTCCATGGCTCCAGCACTGAAGTCAGGCAAAGCGACCTGGTCTGCAAGATAGAAGATCAGCAGGTGAATTAAACTTAAACTAAACTCTATCAATGAAGAAATAACTATTTTTAATCCTTATGCTGCTATCCTTCGTAAATAGATAGGAAGTTATATTTTATTTACGGTTTTTAATTTTTTCCTCCTGGTTTCTGGCCTAGGCCAAAATGATGTCATACATTTAGGAGGCTTCATGGGAATTCTTTCTTAACTACTTAACAATGGCCTGACGTCATTTTACTGCAGCAGAGTGGCTCGATCCTGCGAATCGCCATCATTGTCCGTTGGCGTGTGCAAGAGCCACTGTGGACGCGCGCTCACTGCCGAGTGGGGGGAGCCAATTAGCGGGTTACATAGTGGAGTGGACTTGATGTTCACCGGCCACCCGCGATCGCACCAGAGAGACACAGAACGGGGATCTCTGAGTGTAAACAAAGCAGTTCCCCGTTCTGTCAGGGGAGTTGAGTGAGATCGTCTGTTCCCAGTAAATGGGAACTGTGATTTCTCTCCTCCTCGAGTCAACCCAGCCCCCATACAGTTAGAAACACCTAGCAGGGAACACATTTAACCCCTTGATCACCAGTAGTGTTAACCCCTTCCCTGCCAGTGACATTTATACAATAATCAGTGGCTATTTTAGCTCTGATCGCTGTATAAATGTCAGTGATCCCAAAAAAGTGTCAAAAGTGTCCAATCTGTCCGCCGCAATGTCACAGTCCTGCTAAAAATTGCTGATCGCCGCCATTACAAGTAAAAATAAATAAATATAAATGCCATTAATCTATCCCCTTTTTGCAGACACTATAACTTTTGCACAAACCAATCAATACACGCTTAGGATTTTTGTTATCAAAAATATGTAGCAGTATACATATCAGCCTAAACTGATGAAGACATTTGATTTTTTACAATTTTTTTTGGATATTTATTATAGCAAAAAGTAAAAAATATTGGGGTTTTTTTCAAAATAGTCGCTCTTTTTTTGTTTCTAGCACAAAAAATAAAAACCGCAGAGGTGATCAAATACCACCAAAAGAAAGCTCTATTTATGGGGAAAAAGGACGTCAATTTTGTTTGGGTACAACGTCGCATGACCGCGCAATTGTCAGGTAAAGTGACGTATGTCATGCATAGGGTAGCCCAATCACTTCAATGAGCTGCCCTATACGCTTGAGCTATTTTGGGTGACAAGCTTCACGTGATTTTCCAAGTCACCGCATTTGAGGTTCCATTTAGAATGAATGGCACCAAAACTCAACATTGTGTGCTTTGAACCGATTGTCACGATTCTGCCCGCAATTCCAAATGGCCAAGTGTGAATGGGATCCCAGGAAAAGTGTTTGAACAAGACTAGTTTTATTGTCCTCTGATATAATCAGGAAATAGATACAATTGTTAATTTGGGCAATGTACATATTTTTTTGCTATTGCCATTGTACATTGAAAAAATGATCAAATACTGTATACAGTGCATGAGATGACTGAGTGTCATATTGGGGTTGATCTACTAAAAATGGAGTGTTCAAAATCTGGTGCAGCTCTGCATAGAAACCAATCAGCTTCCAGGTTTTATTACCAAAGCTTAATTGAACAAGCTGAAGTTAGAAGCTGATTGGCTATCATGCACAGCCGCACCAGATTCTAAGTGCTCCAGTGTTAGTAAATCACGCCCATTGCGTCTTACATTGTGCATACTTCCCAGCTTTTTGAAATGGGAGCGAGGGACACCTATTAGCAAAATTATGTAGGCATAGGAAACACCCCCTGCCACGCCCCCTTAAAGGAAAATTATAGAAAAAAATTGATTAGGTAAATCCACAAGTGCTTTTTTTTATTTTACCAGCACTGTTCCTTTAGGCCTCATACACACGGGCGTATCTTTTAAAAAAAAAAAAATGTTGGGCCCGACGTCAAGGAAAAAAAATCTGCGTTTTTCGGCGTTGTGCATTGGCGTTAGTGAGCGTAAGTGAGCGTCGGCGTCAATAGGCGTTTTTTTAAAAAAATCATCCCTCTGCTATTTTTCAACCTAAAAACGTTGGCGTCAAAAAACGCCAGAAAATGCCGGTACAATATTAGTTGGCGTTTGTTGCTGTTAGTTGGCGTTTGTTGGCGTTTTGCGGCGTCGGCGTCAAAAAATACCAAAACGTTACAGTCTCAGAACGCGATGGCCATGGGTTCTACTTTCAGCTCACTAACGCCGACGCCATCTACAGCTCAAAAACGCCGACGTTTTTATGGGGCCATTGACTAACATGGAGAGCTGCAAACAACGCCAGAAAACGCCGGCGTCAGAAACGTCCGTGTGTATGAGGCCTCATACTGGCCTTTGAAATTTACAGATGCAGAAATTTAGAATTGGGTTTAGCACTGGGAGACCCTTTTGGAAAGATAAAAAGTGCAATATACAACTATATACAGTTGTGCTCATAAGTTTACATACCCTGGCAGAAGTTATGATTTCTTGGCCATTTTTCAGAGAATATGAATGAGAACACAAAAACTTTTCTTTCACTCATGGTTAGTGTTTGGCTGAAGCCATTTATTATCAATCAACTGTGTTTACTCTTTTTAAATCATGACAACAGAAACTACCCAAATGACCCTGATCAAAAGTTTACATACCCCAGTTCTTAATACTGTGTATTGCCCCTTTAACATCAATGACAGCTTGAAGTCTTTTGTGGTATTTGTGGATGAGGCTCTTTATCTTCTCAGATGGTAAAGCTGCCCATTCCTCTTGGCAAAAAGCCTCCAGTTCCTGGAAATTCTTGGGCTGTCTTGCATGAACGGCACGTTTGAGATCTCCCCAGAGTGGCTCAATGAAATTGAGGTCAGGAGACTGAGATGGCCACTCCACAACCGTCACTTTATCCTGCTGTAGCCAATGACAGGTCGACTTGGCTTTGTGTTTTGGATCATTGTCATGTTGGAATGTCCAAGTACGTCCCATGCACCTTCCTGACTGATGAATGCAAAAGTTCCTCCAGTATTTTTTTAAACATACTGCATTCATCTTGCCATCAATTTTGACTAAATTTTCTGTGCCTTTCTAGCTCACACATCCCCAAAACATCAGCGATCCACCTCCGTGTTTCACAGTAGGAATGGTGTACCTTCCATCATAGGCCTTGTTGACTCCTCTCCAAATGTAGCGTTTATGGTTGTGGCTCAAAAGCTCAATTTTGGTCTCATCACTCCAAATGACTTTGTGCCAGAAGGTTTGAGGCTTGTCTCTGTGCTGTTTGGCGTATTGTAAGTGGGATACTTTGTTGAATTTGCGTAGTAATGGCTTTCTTCTGGCGACTCAACCGTGCAGCTCTTCTTTCTTCAAGTGCCTCCTTATTGTGCATCTTGAAACAGCCACATCACATGTTTTCAGAGAGTCCTGTATTTCACCTGAAGTTATTTGTGGATTTTTCTTTGCATCCTGAACATTTTTCCTGGCAGTTGTGGCTGAAATTTTAGTTGGTCTACCTGACCGTGGCTTGGTTTTCAACAGAACCCCTCGTTTTCCAATTCTTGATTAGAGTTTGAACACTGCTGATTGGCATTCTCAATTCCTCGGATATCTTTTTATATCCCTTTCCTGTTTTATACAGTTCAACTACCTTTTCCCACATGACTCAGAATCCAGAAACGTCAGTGCAGCACTGGATTAAAGATGCAAGGGTCTGTCAGGAGTCCAGAAACGCATTGACCTTTTATACACACACACTAATTACAAGCAAACAGGTCACAGGTGAGGATGGTTACCTTTAATAGCCATTCAAACCCTTTTGTGTCAACTTGTGTGCATGTTATCAGGCCCAAATCACCAGGGTATGTAACCTTTTGATCAGGGTTCATTTGGGTAGTTTCTGTTGTCAGTATGATTTAAAACGAGTAAACACAGTTAATTGATAATAAATGGCTTCAGCCAAACACTAACCATGAGTGAAAGAAATGTTTTTTGTTGTCATTCATATTCTCTGAAAAACGGCCAAGAAATCATAAATTCTGCCAGGGTATGTAAACTTACGAGCACAACTGTAGATCAGATCAAAATGAGGGATAAATGAAGAGGACAGAGGGACAAAGGCACTTTGTTCCAAATCAGTGACAGTTGGGGGCTATGCATTGTGTAAGATAAATAGAATAATAGATTATTTGTAACAGTCTAGAACAGTGTACAATAGAACAAAGTAGGTCATCATCCACACACCTGATTTTGGCAGAGGGTAGGGAACCCTATAATATTTTTCAAAGAATTCCAGAATTGGCTTTGAAACATTCAGTGCATATTCTGCTTGCTTTTGATCCTCAACAGCTTTTTTACGTCCCCAAATTTTAACCTATAAAAGAGCACTAATTGTAACTATCATGTCAAACCACTGAAGATACATATTGTTCCTTATATCATTATTCTTCCACAAATATATTGAAACTGAGTGCAAAATCATTGTACATATAAAATAAGACAGATTCTTGTGCTGGGGCGAGAGGATAGGGAGGTCTATTATTTAAAATTTCACGCAAGATTCACAGATTTCACAAAAAAATTCAGTTAGAAAAGTGCGTACATCTTGGGTGAAACGTCTGTGAATCTTAGGTGAAAACCCTTTAGTGCTATCTTATGTTTTCTTTATTTTTTTTATTATGGCCAGAGCTAAAGAATGTAAATAATAATTACTTCCTATTGAAGTGCTAAGAAAATGATGCATAAGGGCTCTTGCACACAGATGCCTAACACATCAGTTTTTTAGGCCTTGTGGCATTTTTTTTTACTGATCTTAGGGCCAGAACTCGGTGTGGGAAACCCGCGTTTTCTGCATGTTTCAAAACACACTGCAGTTGCGATATGCAGCAGGTGTCAATATTAAGTTAAAGATACCCAAAACACAAGTTGCGTTTGCCCGCACCAGATCCTATGGTACAGGAGTACCATACGATCCCGTTGCAGTGAGCTTCCGAAATGAATAGGCTGAAATCGTACCGCACAGAACTGCTCGGGAATCGCACAGGAAAGCACAGTGCATTCCTGTGCGATTCCTAGTGTGAACTGGCCCTAAATGCAGCCCATTGATTTTAATATGCCTGTACACACAGGTGCGCAAACTAGCACTGCGTATAGATCAGTAAAAAAATAAATAAAAATACAAAAATCTGCATTTCTGGTCTGTATATTATGCATTTATGTGCTTATATACACAAATTTGAGTGTTTGCCTCAAACCTCTTGATATAAAAAATTCTAGAAGAATTTGTACACGTGTGTATGTGTACCTGCATTTATGCACCTGTATGCATGTAGTATACAGCCCATCCTTGTGTTTGTATGCAGAAACTTACTGCCAGGAATATCTGATGTATATACATCAGTACCATGTGCAAAAATGCATTTAAAGAGGGGGTTGACTGCACTCTGGTACTCAGATAAATACAAGCTTTATTGAGGTAAATCCAAATGATGTGTGCACCACAAGCCCAAGACATGGGATGACAATACAAATATTAACGTGTTTCACGCAGATTGCACTTAGTCATAACATGTTATGCTTGTTATGACAAATCTTAATCTGCTTGAAACGCGTTAACATTTGTATTGTCATCCCATGTCTTGAAGGGGTTGACTGCACTCTGGTCCTCAGAAAAATACAAGCTATATTGAGGTAAATCCAAATGATGTGTGCACCACAAGCCCAAGACATGGGATGACAATACAAATATTAACGCAGTTTCACGCAGATTGCACTTAGTCATAACATGTTATGCTTGTTATAACAAAGCTTAATCTGCTTGAAACGAGTTAACATTTACAGTGGGGCAAAAAAGTATTTAGTCAGCCACCAATTGTGCAAGTTCTCCCACTTAAAAAGATGAGAGAGACCTGTAATTTTCATCATAGGTACATTCAACTATGAGAGACAGAATGAGAAAAAAAATCCAGAAAATCACATTGTCTGATTTTTAAAGAATTTATTTGCAAATTATGGTGGAAAATAAGTATTTGGTCACCTACAAAAACGCAAGATTTATGGCTCTCACAGACCTGTAACTTCTTCTTTAAGAGGCTCCTCTGTCCTCCACTCGTTCCCTGTATTAATGGCACCTGTTTGAACTCGTTATCAGTATAAAAGACACAACCTGTCCACAACCTCAAACAGTCAGACTCCAAACTCCACTATGGCCAAGACCAAAGAGCTGTCAAAGGACACCAGAAACAAAATTGTAGACCTGCACCAGGCTGGGAAGACTGAATCTGCAATAGGCAAGCAGCTTGGTGTGAAGAAATCAACTGTGGGAGCAATTATTAGAAAATGGAAGACATACAAGACCACTGATAATCTCCCTCGATCTGGGGCTCCACGCAAGATCTCACCCCGTGGGGTCAAAATGATCACAAGAACAGTGAGCTAAAATCCCAGAACCACAGGAGGGGACCTAGTGAATGACCTGCAGAGAGCTGGGATCAAAGTAACAAAGGCTACCATCAGTAACACACTATGCTGCCAGGGACTTAAATCCTGCAGTGCCAGACGTGTCCCCCTGCTTAAGCCAGTACATTTCCGGGCCCGCCTGAAGTTTGCTAGAGAGCATTTGGATGATCCAGAAGAGGATTTGGAAAATGTCATAAGGTCAGATGAAACCAAAATAGATTTTTGGTAAAAACTCAACTTGTCGTGTTTGGAGGAGAAAGAATGCTGAGTTGCACCCAAAGAACACCATACCTACTGTGAAGCATGGGGTGGAAACATCATGCTTTGGGGCTGTTTTTCTGCAAAGGGACCAGGGAAACTGATCCGTGTAAAGGAAAGAATGAATGGGGACATGTATCGTGAGATTTTGAGTAAAAACCTCCTTCCATCAGCAAGGGCATACCAGCAACAATGTGTAAAAACCTTGTGGAGACTTACAGAAAACGTTTGACCTCTGTCATTGCCAACAAAGGGTATATAACAAAGAATTGAGATGAACTTTTGTTATTGACCAAATACTTATTTTCCACCATAATTTGCAAATAAATTCTTTAAAAATCAGACAATGTGATTTTCTGGATTTTTTTTCTCATTCTGTCTCTCATAGTTGAAGTGCACCTATGATGAAAATTACATGCCTCTCTCATCTTTTTAAGTGGGAGAACTTGCACAATTGGTGGCTGACTAAATACTTTTTTGCCCCACGGTATATTGTCATCTCATGTCTTGGGCTTGTGGTGCACACTTCATCTGGATTTTACTCAATAAAGCTTGTATCTGAGGACTGGAGTACGGTCAACCCTTTCTTTAAATGCATTTGGATTTTCGGTTCATGGATGTAGGAGGTGATCTTACCTGGAGCGGTATTTTTCTGTACTTGTTCACCAACAATGTGCAAGAACCCTAAGATGATTTCATATTTGCTACTTTCAATCATAGTGCTGGGTCATTTAACCACTATGCTGTGAATAGCCTGTAATTTGCTCTCCTAATTTTTATCTTTTATCACAATGCACACAGCTGAATGATTGATGAGTGACAAAAGGAACATATTCCTCTACTCACTCTTTATTTGCAAAATAATTTTATATTAGAAATAATGAGAAATTGTACTAAAATCTGTTTATAGTTATGTGGTATAAGCATTAAAAATGAAATAGATTGACCAATCCCATTATAGTTTTGCTTTAAAGGATACATGCATTGAGCAAATATAAAGGTTACCTTAGCTGACCTCTTGTTCTGCAACCGTTGTCTGTCTGTTCTGCTGAATCAAAGTTTTCAGTATTTTCTGAGCCACTGATGCAGAATAAGTGTGTAGATTGTGAGTTCTTACTTCACTATGGATTTCTTGTACTGTGTACTTGTTCTGGGTCAGTGTCCCAAAAAGTGCTGAAGCCATCAAAAAACAATCAATAGTTTAGAAATGTACATATATATAAATTTATGAGTGTCTGATCTGAATCCTCTTGCTCATAGGATTTAAAAGCTAAGGGCACTCACCTTCTCATCACCAACCGATCTGAACTCTGAGACTATGAAGGCCACCAGGTAGGTGGACATTTTTGGAGTTTTATTGAACGCTGTGACCTGCCATTGCTGTCCTTCCCATGTTTCATGAGTAACACCTAGAAGCCAATAATTTGACCAAAAAATAGGCATTGGTAATGTTACATTGGAAGAAATCATTTTGTAGGTAGAAGTGTCAGTCTTCTGAATGAAGGAACTAAATCACATTCATTATTATCGCCATAGGTTAGAGCAGTTCTCTTAGGGCAAATCACATGGGTACATATAAAATCTATTAGTCCTTTGAGCTTTCACAAGTTCCCTTATACCTCATAAAGGTAATAATCAAAGAATTGAAAAGCCCAAAGTTGATATCAGATATAAAATCCCTGGACTGCTACACCAGCTGTATGGGCACTGACAGCACCTCACTCACAGAGGCAAGTACAGTGGGGATCGGGTTATTGAGGAGGGTGTACGTTGTTAGTTCACCTTGTCATTGTAGCACCCTCTAGTGTGCTAGAATCAATTTTTGTTAGAGGAGGCAAAATGTTTAGGCTTGGCTAGCAGCCAAGCCTGTGTTTTATCTGGGTCAGGGGAGTGACTCAGGGAGGCTGGTATGACTCACAGGCAGCATCTCTGATACCTCCCCCTACTCCTAGGAAAATATTCTAACAGAATGGGAGTGGAGATGAGGAGGAGCTGCCTGGAGTATTCATGAGGGCCCTGACCAATCCCCAACAGATGGGTTTGCAGGGGACAGCCCCCCTCAAATACTCAGGGTCATCCCAGCTGTTGCAGTGGAGTTCGGGTGGAAGCTGAAGATGAAGGGTTAGGAGGCTGTCGGAAACCCTTGAGTGTAACCCCCTAGTCTGGGGGGTAACCTTGGGTTTGGGAGCTCGGGTGAGGAAGGGACCCTCTTCACGACACACAGGGCTGTTATGACCAGAGGCACGGGAGCAGGAGAAGGACAGCAGGAGGAGAACACTGCCTGGCTGTCTTCCTCCCTTCCAGGGAGGAAGACAGCCAGGAGGGCTGGTGACTGTTACATTCGGGGAGGCCTGAGAGGACAGGGTGAGAGCAGTCTGAGATGGATGCAGAGTTAGTCTGGGAGGACTGTGGAAGTTTAACCAAGAGGGCTGGAGAAAGGAGCAGCTGCAACCAGGTGGGCTGGCAGTGCCTGAAGAAGTGGTGCTGGGATCAGTAGCCACAGAAGGACAGCTGTCACTAGGACTTTGCTACACAAACAAGGGACCCGCAGTCCCTGCCTGTAAAAGGCATTTGCTACCTACTGAACAGTGCCAGCTGGTCCTGGAAGTTGTAGTGCTTCAAGCAAGTGTTGTGCTGGAGGAAGCTGAAGAGTGTAGTAAATAACTATACAGAGGAAGTTTGCCCTGAAAGTTCTACTAAAGTCAAGTGGGCATCCCATATTACCCTTCTCCCTATCCAAGTTTAACCCCCAAATAAAAATACAAAACAAGGCACTGGACTGTTCCTTGCCTCAAGTGTGCTGTGAAGGTGCGGTGTGCCTGGCTGCGCAGGGTGGGGAAACCCTTTCTACTTGCAGCTCCTTAAGGAGTGCGATACATAATTTTTTTCTGAAAAGTTGAACTAACATTTTAAATACACTAAGCAAATACAAACATTCTCATTAAGATATAAAATCTCTACTGAGCTCTTCATTCATTAATTAGGGATGATGGGATTACAGATTTATTTTCCAGAGCTGTGCATGTTGCTCACTGAAGCCTGGTAGTAGCAATAGAATTCCCCCCTCCCTCCAATCATTAGTGGTTGGTGGTATTTTAAAAGCTTCTACCCCCGACTGCCATCATTGGTGGTCAGCGGCGTTTTAACCTCAATCCATCTTAAAAAAACAAACCCACTGTCATTGGTGGTCAACTACAAACCTCCTATCTTGAATTACAAGCCTTCCTGTGCTACTGCCTTTCTCCTCCTCTCCTTCCTTTAATCGTTTGATCATGCTGCAATCCTCCTTCTTCCATTATGCCAGTGTTTTAAATTTGAGATCTCTGGAATCCACCATCTTAGTGGTCACAAGGCATAGAGCCATTCTGACTGGCTCTGTGCATTTTGCCTGCGATCTGCACTGTCTAATGACAGTTTAATCACAGGCAATTGATGGGTGCACTAGCTACCTGAGTTCCTGCGGCTACATGCTGGAAGGAGTAGGGAGGGCAATATGTCTATTCCTGTCAGTTTAGTGCTGGAAGTGACAAGCCAGATGTGGAGAGGAGGAGAGCTGGGTGGTGGTGGGACTATGCCCTCTCCCTCTTGGATTTGTACTGGGGGGGCTGGTGGGAGAGATTGTGCTAGGAGAGTAAATTTTGATGAGGGGAGAGGATTTGCACTAGGGTTGGAATTTGGGGGGGAGGGGGGGGGTGTAGAGAGGATTTGATCTGGGAGGGGATATGGGGGGGGGGGGTTGTGCTGGGAAATTGGGGTTTGTACTTGGAGGAGGGGTAATTTTTTGGGGGAGAATTTTGGCTTGCAAAGATAATTTATGCTTAAGGGTTGCAGATTAGTATTTAACTTTTTTCTTTGGGGGGAATGGATGACCTTGTCCTGACAATGTGTAGTAAGTTGGTTAAAGAAGCACCCCTAGTATGTTTCTGTTATGGCTTCCTATGCTGAAGCCACAGAGATCTATGGACATTGTTGAACAAGTGTGTAGAAGGAATTGTAGATTATCAGAAGCTCTAATGCCCTGCCCAACTTTCAATAGCAAACATTGTATATTCGTCATATTACACAGCTTACACACTCTCTATTGTATGTAGCTTAGTGGAGTTACCCTTTAAGAGCTTAAAGTGGACCTGTTAGCATCTTTAATGTTCTGCATGAATACACTTCTGATATGTCAAAATATATAGCAATACAACTGTTTTTTTTTTTTTTAAATGTACATTTTATTATTAAAAGTCCTTGAGTTTCAGACAAGTGACTGAGGTAATGTCATCCTTGGCTGCAGGCAGGATGAAATATTGCCTCAGTCTCCTCTCACGCAGTGATCAGACTGCAATAGTTTTACTTTGTAGGTGAGCGGCGTGATGATTTGTATCACTTTGTAAATACAACCACAGGCACTAGGTTTGACTTGATTGTGTTATCACTGAGCCAGCATTTCAGTCCAGGATGTACAATATCTCACAAAAGTGAGTACACCCCTCACATTTTTGTAAATATTTTATTCTATTTTTTCGTGTGACAACACTGAAGAAATGACACTTTGCTACAATATAGTGAGTAGTGAGTGTACAGCGTGTATAACAGTGTAAATTTGCTGTCCCCTCAAAATAACTCAACACACAGCCATTAATGTCTATACCGCTGGCAACAAAAGTGAGTACACCTCTAAGTGAAAATGTCTAAATTGGGCCCATTAGCCATTTTCCCTCCCAGGTGCCATGTGACTTGTTAGTGTTACAAGGTCTCAGATGTGAATGGGGAGCAGGTATATTAAATTTGGTGTTATCGCTCTCACTCTGTCATACTGGTCACTGGAAGTTCAACATGGCACCTCATGGCAAAGAACTCTCTGAGGAGCTGAAAAATAGAATTGTTGATCTACATAAAGATGGCCTAGGCTATAAGAAGATTGCCAAGACCCTGAAACTGAGCTGCAGCACAGTGGCCAAGACTATACAGTGGTTTAACAGGACAGGTTCCACTCAGAACAGGTCTCGCCATGGTCAACCATTGTCATTATATTGTAGCAAAGTGTCATTTCTTCAGTGTTGTCACATGAAAAGACAGAATAAAATATTTACAAAAATGTGAGGGATGTACTCACTTTTGTGAGATACTGTACATGCTGACCCTGGATGATGCCTAAATGAAGATGGTGCTGCCCTTTTGGAAAGAAAAATAAGGGGAGTACTCTGTGAGACACGATGAGTACCTGTAAAGCCTCGTACGCACGCACAGATTGTTGGCCAACAGAACGTCCAACTTTTGTCCAAATTGTCTGTTGGCGGTTTTGTCTAGCGTACTGACATGAGTCAAGTAATCGGCCAAAAAAGCCAAAAGTAGTGACGTGTTACGAGCGTATAAAGAGGAAGTTCAGGTGAATGGGATTTGTGAATTACGAACACAGGTTACACGACCGAACACTTCCTGGATTTCGAGCATGCGTGTTTGCACTTCCAACTTTTTGTTGGCCAACTTCTGTACAGACGAGCCAACAATCGGCCAATGCCTTGTTGGCCAACACAAGTTTTCTTGTCTTGTCGTCTAACTTCTGTTGGATGAAAATTGCAAATCGGCTGTAGAATCATGTGTACACGCGATCGGATTATCGGCCAACAGGCTGTTGGACAACCGTTGTTGGCCAACAATTGGACCGTGTGTACGGGCCTTAAGTGTTAAGGCCCATACACACGATAAGAAGATTGGACGAAGAATGTCGCACGGCGAACATTCAGCCCGGTATCCGATCATTAGTATAGTTTTTTTTTGATAGCCGATTCCGACTTTTTGGATGATAAAACCCCAAGATGTATGCTAGAAAATTTTTATCGTGAGTAAACACAACGTCCGATTTTTATTTAATTAGTACAGTTTTCGTCCGAAAACAATCGTAACAGCAAGATTACGCATGCTCAGAAACGAAAGAATACATACAAAACAATTCAACTCATTACATCACTTCTGAAGTTGTATTCTGTCATACGAGAATTTTTGTAAGTTGAGTAAGCTCTTTATTTTTGATACGAAACTAGCCTGCAACAAAAAACGGACGATTATTCGTCCAATAATCTCATCGTGCGTATGAGGCTCTACACTCACACATTACTTAGCATGCAATTGATTAGCATAAACAATAGATCTGATGCTGGGCCCAGTTTAGTGTCTAATTTATATTTGTATGCAAGTGCAAAAAACAGTGGAATACTCCGTGACTTACTGATAGAATTCATATTGGAGAGTGCCACATAGTTGGGTCTATGTCTGAGGGTGATGCTGAAAGTTGCTTTCATTGCTGGTTCATCAAAGCATGGGAATGCCTTCCTTGCGTCAGGTGCTTGCATTTGGGTGGTGGCGATGAGTCTGGTTACAAAAAAAGACGGAAACCATCTACCATGAAAATAATCAACTCCACTGCTAGCTCTCTAATTCAGTCAGTGGCAGCTGGTGCTCCATCAGTCGAGGGGGGCAGCAGATGCACCTGACCACGGACCACCCCTGTCGCTCCAGCCCGCACCATGCACCATCCTCACACACCCTCCCCCCCCCCCCCGATTGTCAGCTCATTCACCCTGTGCTGACAGATGGAGACGGCGGTGGTGGCTTCCCCTCTCAGTCTCCTCCATGTCATGGCTCTGTCAGGTGGGCTTCCCATGCCTCTCCTCGGCCGTATGTCTCCCCCCTCCTCCTTCCTCCTCATAGGCCAAAAGGATGGCTTCTCCTTTTGGCCACTTGGGAAACAGGTCTTTTTGAAGCCTATTAGAGCCTCTGATTTTAAGCACGTGCTTAAAAAAAAGAAAATCCTTATTGGGATCCATGCGCCTGGCGCCCCGCATGTGGGTCAGGGGGTCAGATGCATGGATGGGGGGGCAGCACCCGTGTGCCCCTATTGGACGGGACGCCACTGGATTCAGTTGTATGTTTATAGTCATACAGAATCATCTGGATTAGCAGTGCTTTTCCTGTGTCTGTGCTGGAAGCATAAGTATCTGTTAATGCTGTCCATACACTGGTAGGTTTTTGAATGAACTTTCGTACAAAAATTCTCAGTACATTTGATGACCTTCTCTGTATTAAGGTAAAACCCTTCTATGTGCAGATCCCCTCCAGCATCCCACACCCCTTATTCTTAACTGAGCCTGATCTTGATTCAACGCTGTGCCCACGAGCAGAGGCTCTCTCCACTCTCTCTCCTCTCTGGCCATGGAGGCATCAGTGGAAGCAATTGGCTCCTGCTACTGTCAGTCTCAGCCAGTGATCAGAGAGCTGGGGTGGGGACGAGCCACGCTCTGTGTATCCATTGCCCAGATGAGTGCCCCTATAGCAAGCACCTTGTTCTGGGGAACTTTGCGGGGGGGAATCCAGGAGTACTGGCAGGGGACCCCAGAAGTGGAAGATCTGGGCTGCTCTGTGCAAAACCATTGCACTGAGTAAGAAAGTATAACATGTTTGTTATTTAGAAAAAAAAAATCCTTTAGAATCACCTTAATGAGTGTCGTTACATAGCATTTCAATTTGTATTTGCTTTTAACATTTAAAATGAATGGATTTTCTGGAATGAAAACCACATTCACAGAAAAATGTTCCTCCTGCTCCAGCTAACACTTTTTAAGCAGCTACACCAACATTTATTTTCCTTTTGGAAAGTTTTACATAAATAAATAAAAACTGACCATTGTAAACACCCCTGTCAATGGTGAATGGTTTATCTCAGTTCACGAACTGCCACTTTTGTTGGACAGCTTGGTCCGTTAAAGGAAGTTGGAAAATAACAGCCTCTGGCAGTAATCAATGTGCCTCTCCTGGCAGGGACGGCTTGGTGAGCCCCCGCTGGGAGAACACACACACAATAGCTCCGGGGTAGGGATTACCCCAGCAACACAGTCAGAATCAAGTGATTTTCTTTCCGTCCATTTTTTTCCCCACATAATCTATGGCCTGCCTAAAGGGGTTGATTTAATATATGCAAATAGGCTGTCCACTTTGCAAAGGGAGCTGCACTTTGCAAGGGGATCTTTCCCAGAGATTAGTTAATGTAGTGAAACTTTACTTTGCAAATAATACCCACTCTTGTGTAAGCAAAATAATGGATGATGGAAGTCAACAGAGCTTCACCTTATTCACTAAGCTCTGGGGATAATTCCCTTGCAAAGTGCAACTTCCTTTGCAAAGTAAACAGTCTATTTGCCTTTAGTAAATCAAGTCCTAAACATTACATTTACAACATCAATGATAACACATGTAAATTCCTACCCATTGTTATAGTTGTGCTTCATGCTCTTGATGATGCTTTATAGCAATTGTTAACGTTTTTCCTTATTTTTTTGAAATTACAGTTTATATAACTACTTACTTGGTTACACCATCTTCCACATATTCACTGCGGTAGAATCCTGCCAGATCATCTGCCAGTTCTCCAATAAATTCTGTGTGAAGCCGATACGTTTTACCACTTTGCAGACTCTCAGCAAGATGCAGCACCAGGTAAGTGGTCTTCTCTACCAGCTGTTCTCGATTTATGGTGATGTCTCTACCTGTATCATCCTGGAGCACAACATTTTTGGTATAATTAAGTTTTTTGCTGTGGATGATAACAAGATTGGTGGAATTCTCACATTTGATGTGTGCAACACTTTTTCCATGAAAGACATAGAGTCCCCGATTGTCCTTCTCCAAGACAGGTCTGAGATCAACATCATAATGGTCAGGTATTAGAGTCTTTGGAAGCCGGTAGCTGTCCCAAGGTTCTATTGAGGCAGGAGTGGTAGGTTTCAATGTACTGGAGGAAGCACTGGGGAAGGTTTCAGTTGTTGATCCCCCATTTTCTACTTTATCATTGTTGGCTTTTTCTTTAGCATAAGCTATAGACAGTGCAATGATTGTAGCCACAGCAGCTATAGCGAAAAAGATGGCAACAAAGGCAACAAGCTTGCTGATGTAGAAGCCTTTTCCCATGGTGTTGGGAGGAGATGACACAAGATCTGGGATTGGAGAGGTATCCCTTTATATGTTCTCACAAGGCAGAGCCAAGAGTTTGTTCTGTGGTACAGTTAATTGGTAAAACGTTAACTTGTTGGAGCAAAGGTTGCAAGTAGGTCATCATTATTGTTTTTCCAAATGTTCAGCTTTGTTCTCTACACATTGATAGACCACCCTGTTAATCTAATGCTGATATGAAAAGTACACCTAAGAAAGAAAAAAGGCAAGGTTACATATTGTTTCTTAAACACTGTCATTTTCTTTTGTCAACTTAAAGTGATATTAATGGCAATTTATTAAAAAAAAAAAAAAAAAGCAAACAAACATGTTATACTTACCTGCTCTGTGTAATGGTTTTGCACAGAGCAGCCCTGATTATCCTCCTCTCGGGTCCCCCAATGGCGCTCATGGTCCCTCCCCCTTGCCTAGTGCCTCCAGAGCAAGCAGCCTATTATGGGAGCACCCAAGAAGCCTCACTCCTAAGCTGCTGCTCTGCATGTCCATTCACACACAGAGCCGCTGCTCGACCCCACCCCCTCTCTCTCCTTATTGGCTCCCTGGCTGTAATTGACAGCAGCAGGAGCCAATGGCTCCTGTTGCTGACTCAGCCAATGAGGAGGCAGTCCCCAGAGAGCCGAGGCTCTTCTGCACTGAGTGTCTGCAGGTAACAGTGAAGCACGGTGGAGGTTGCTTGCAAGTTTGGGGCTGGATTTCTGCAAATTGAGTTAGATATTTGGTCAGGATCAATGGTGTCCTCAATGCTGAGAAATACAGGCAGATGCTTACCCATCATGCCTTACCATCAGGGAAGTGTAATTAAGAACTATCTTCAGTGTAAAGAAGAATAAGGAGTTCTGCAAGTGATGGTTTGGCTGGCCCCCACAGAGCCCTGATCTCCACATCATTGAGCCTGTCTGGGTTTACATGAAGAGACAGAAGGATATGAGGCAGCCTACATCTACATAAGATCTGTGGTTAGTTCTCCAAGATGTACTTCAAAGAATTGATGCTGTTTTGAAAAAAAAGGGTGGTCACACTAAATATTGATTCAATTTGGATTTATTTTCTTTTCATTTACTTTCCATTTTGTTAATTAATACAAATAAACAATTAACACTTGTGATTCTGATAACATTTTTCATTTACAGCATTTTTTTTCACACCTGCCTAAAACTTTTGCACAGTAGTGTATGTTTTCACCATGCAATCTCATGGTTCTGATCAATTGTGATTTCCAGCTTCTAGAAGAATCCCCCAAGTATGGAACATACATACTTACATTGGTTCCAGCTGGAGCTGATCACAGCAATAGGTCGATAGGAGGGGAGACATGTAGACTGATCCTCTCCATTTTCCTCCTGCAGCTGCTGAAAGGCTGCAGGAGGAAAATGGAGGGGACCGGTTCCTCTATATGCACCCCTGCCACCCCTCCTATCTAGGTGTAAAGGGGGCCAGGTCACAATTGAGACCCCTGCAGGTACACTCCTGCAATGTGACCTGTTATGTACTTTTGTAGTTAAAGTAGTTGTAAAGTCTTCTGGTTTTCCCCGTTCTGTGCATTAAGGTGAAAAGCCTTTTAAGTGCAGCAGCCCCCCCCCCCCAGAGCCCCCCTTTACTTACCTGAGCCCGAACCGATCCCGCGCTGGGGACGAGCCTTGTCCCTCTAGCTGCCGCCTCCGGTCCTCATTGGATGGATTGACAGCAGGGGAACCATTGACTCTCGCTGCTGTCAATCAAGTCCAGTGACGTGGGAGTCGGGGGCGGGGCCGAGTCCCGCTTTATGTGACATACAAGGGTGACAACCAGGGAAAGCGCTTCCCTGGTGGGTCACTCGAATGCAGAGGAGGAGCCAAGATCGCCGCCGAGGGACCCCAGAAGAGGAGGATCGGGGCCACTCTGTGCAAAACCACTGCACAGAGGAGGTGAGTATAACATGTTTTTTATTTAAAAAAAATAAAATGGGAAGCTTTACAAGTAACATTAGATCCAGGCTATTGAATAGATCAAATAGTGAAAACAAGATTAAGACAATGGATCTAGATCCTACACTTTTAAACACTAACCAGCAGCGGCAGCTCTTGTGTCTATGTTTACTTGGCCAGTGATTAGATACACTATAATAGGAGGGTAAGTCACACTTTTGCTATAATAATGCGTAGGTTTGCTGTACTGATTTCTGCACATCAGTGCCAGGACAAGGTCATACAGCACCCAGGGCAAAGATGCCAAACTGCGCCCCCTTCCATACACCCAGTTGTCACTCGCTTGTCAAAATCACTGCCGCTGTCACTGCTCCTATAAGCTTTGTAACAGAAAGAAGGCATCCCCATCCTTACAGTAAACCATTGCGCCCAGGGCAGCGGCCCTTCCTGCCCACCCCTTGTCCTGGCCCTGCTGCACAGGCATTCCGAGAGATGGCACCTTTGTCGTCGCTTTATCGAATCTTTGACCTTCATCATTTTGTTTCCTTTGCTGCTGCTACACAGCAATCATGGCCGCACCACTCTTCGTTTGCACCAAAAAAGAACAGCAAACAGTGGTCTATTTTTTGTGGTCTGATGGGTGTAAAAGGAGCTGAAAGCCAGGAAAGGCTTTCATCCCAATATGAGGACAGTGTTTTACCATGGCCTAATGTTGAAAGGTGTTTTGTTCTTGCATGACAATTCATGTCCACATTCTGCCATCCACACTGTTTGAATGCTTCAGAAACTAAGGGGTTGATTTACTAACACTGGAGAGTGCAAAATCTGGTGCAGCTGCACATGGTAGCCAATCAGCTTCTAACTTCAGCTTGTTCAATAAAGCTTTGACAACAAATCCTGGAAGCTGATTGGTTTCTTTGCAGAGCTGCACCAGATTTTGCACTTTTCAGCTTTAGTAAATCAACCCCTAAGTTTCAAGGTATTGGAGCTTCCTGCATATAGTCCAGATCTCATTTCCTTGGATTATCATCTGTTTGGTTCACTTTAGGGCCGGTTCACATTGTAGCGAGGCGGAGCGGCGCGGAGCAGCGCGATGCGGCGCTCCAGGCGATCTCAAAGCGGCTTGCTAGGCGACTTCTATCATAGAAGTCAATGCAAGCCGCCTGAGATCGCCCTAAAAATAGTGCAGGGACCATTTTTCTAAGGCGGAGCGAAGCGATTCGCTCCTATTAGAACGGTCCCATTTGCACAGCATTGAGGCGAACTGTCAGGCGACTCAAGTCGCCTGACAATTCGCCTAGATGTGAACTGTCAGCGAAGTCGCGCCGCTCCGCCTCGCTACAATGTGAACCGGCCCTAAAGGTTGTGGATTTGACACAGACAAGAGACAAACATGTGCAAGAAGCGGTGCATATATTGCTGGGGGACGAATCAAAAACATTTGGTTTTTTTACAAGCTTGTGGAACACTGGGACAAGTGAATTGAAAAGCAAGGGGACTATGTTGAAAAATGTAACTGTACATTCTCTACTGTAGTTCTAATAAATTATAGAAATAGAGTGTGGATAATTATTGACTCACCCTCCTATTTTGTCCCTCTTGAGCAGCATGAACTGATTAGATTCTAAATGGTCCCAAATGTTATCAAGTTGAAAACCACTGTTTTCTTGGACTGCCAGCTGAGACCATAGATTTATAGTCACTATCTGTATATTGGAGAGCTCTGTGACCATTTGACGCACCTGTTTCTAATATCCCTCCAGATGTTACCAGTTGCTTTAATGGCCCCAAGCTTTATCTTCCAAGCCTATCTGCACTATTCCTTAATGATATGTGACATCCTGTTCAACGGAGCTCAGCGGAGTGCTATTTCCAGCACCCTTTTTTGGACATATTGGATATGAGATCTGACCACATGCTACAAATGTGTACAGAGAGTACCAATATATAATGAACATGAAATATTAACCTAAAGTATATGTAAACCCCAAATCTATTTTGCAATATGCCTTGAGGTGATTGTAGCCATAATAGTGCAATAGTGCCAGAGAAAATTGAGTACTGCTTGGACCTTGAAGAAGGGGAGATACTCCGAAAGCTTGTCCTGAAAAATGTTATGTTAGTGCAAATAAAAAAAGTATCACGGACAGTACTCAATTTTCTCTGGCAATATGCCTTGAATCATGCCTTGCTGTATACAGTTTGCTTAACCCCTACAGATCCGCGCTATTGCCGAAGTACGGCTTCAGCGCAGATCTGAAATGCCGGGATGACGTCCATGGACGTCGTCCCCTGTGCACGCTCCCGGCGCGCCCCCTGGCGGCAGCGACGGTGCACGCGCACCCGCCGCACGCTGCGCAGGCATGCCCGTGGGTCGGGCGGACTCAATGTCCGCTCGAGACCCACGATCGCCTGACAGAGCTGCAGAACGGGGAACCACCATTGTAAACACGGCAGTTCCCCGTTCTGTGAAGGGGGACATAGCAGATCTACTGATCCCTGTCACTGGGATCAGTTAGATCTGTTATGTCCCGGCCAGCCCCACCCCCCCACAGTTAGAACACACCCAGGGAACATTTTTTAACCCCTTCACTGCCCCCTGCAGGTTAACCCCTTCAATGCCAATGACATTTACACAGTAATCAGTGGATATTTAAATTTCTGATCGCTGTATAAATGTCATTGGTCCCAAAAATGTGTAAAAAATGTCCGACATTTCTGCTGCAATATCGCAGTCCCGATAAAAATGGCAGATCGCCGCCATTACTAGTAAAAAAAATAAAAACGCCATAAATCAATTCCCATAGTTTGTAGACGCGATAACTTTTGCGCAAACCAATCAATATACGCCGATTGCGATTTTTTTTTTTTACCAAAAATATGTAGAAGAATATATATCGGCCAAAACTGATAAATACATTTTTTTAATGGATTTGTACTTTTTTTGTTTATAGCGGCGATCAGAAATGACGCAGAGGTGATCAAATACCACCAAAAGAAAGCTCTATTTGTGGGGAAAAAAAGACGCAAATTTTATTTGGGTACAACATCGCACGACCGCGCAATTGTCATTCAACATGCGACAGCGCTGAAAGCCAAAAATTGGTCTGGGCAGGAGGGGGGTTTAAGTGCCCAGTAAGGAAGTGGTTAAAGAACCTCAAACACACACTCAATAAACATTTAAACCTGATTAGGGGAGAAATAAACAATCTTTCCTTGTGACTTTTTCTTCATACTTACCTATTTTTGTCCCGCATCTGCGCTGCCTGGGTCCCGGTTCCTGCGCCATTTTTAAAATGCGCAAGACAAAGCGCATAATGTCATAAAGGATTTCCCCCAAAGGTGATGTTTTTGTCCCAGGGGGCGATCTTCAGTAGTGGCTTAGCTCCGGCAATACCACCACTGAAGTGGATGACCAGGAAGTAGAACAAAAAAGGTAAGCAAAGCAAAAAAAAGTTTTATGTTGTAAAAAAGTGTGAGATGATTTCACATCTCATGGCATACTATCAGGGAAGCATCTGATCCGTTCCAAATTAATTCTGCAGTAGCAAAATGACCCCAAATCTACAGCCAAAGTCATAAAGAACTATCTACAGTAAAAAAAAGGAACAAGGAATACTGGAAGAGATGGTATGGCCTCCACAGAGCACTGCTCTCAGCATCATTGAGTCAGTCTGGAATTGCACGAAAAGATAAAAGCAACTAAAGCAGGCCATACACGATGCAAATTTCTTTCCTGTAACCACAGGTTGCAGGAAAAAAATGTACACAATTCCCCCATCAACACAAAAAGTGTTGACAGGGGAATCCGTAATTGTCTCCTCTTGGTGGGGGGAAGGCGCCCCCGCCAGGAGAAAACATTGATTATTGCTAGTGGCTATAGCAGCCGCTAGCAATAATCACAAGCAAATCTGGCAGGTTGGTTGTACCCAAGTTGATTGATTGATCAGCTTGGTACATTCAACCTGTCTATTAACGGTTCTAACCTTGGTCGGTTCCTGTTGAACCGGCCAAGATTTGAACCGTGTATGGCCGGCGTAAGACAGCCTAAATCCACAGGCTGTGGTTAGTTCTCCTACGTGTTGAAACAAACCTACTTGCCAAGTTTCTAAAATAAAATTGTGTGCAAGTGTACCTAGGTGAAATGATGCTGTCTAACCACTTCCTTACTGGGCACTTAAACCCCCCTCCTGCCCCCCTCCTGCCCAGACCAATTTTTGGCTTTCAGCGCTGTGGCACTTTGAGTGACAATTGCGCGGTTGTGCGACGTTGTATTTGGTGGTATTTGATCACCTCTACGGTTTTTATTTTTTGCGCTATAAATAAACAAAGAGCGATGATTTTGAAAAAAGAACAATATTTTATACTTTTTTGCTATATTAAATATCCAAAAAAAAATATAAAAAAGAAAATTATTTATCAGTTTTGGCCGATATATCTTCTAATACATATTTGTGGTAAAAAAAAAATCACAATCGGCGTATTTTGATTGGGTTGCGCAAAAGTTATCGCGTCTACAAACTATGGGAATTGATTTATGGCTTTTTTTTTTTTTTTTACTAGTAATGGCGGCGATCTGCGATTTTTATCGGTACTGCGATATTGCAGCGGACATGTCGGACATTTTTGACACATTTTTGAGACCAATGACATTTATACAGCGATCAGAAATTTAAATGTCCACTGATTACTGTATAAATGTCATTGGCAATGAAGGGGTTAACCTGCAGGGGGCATTGAAGGGGTTAACAATGTTCCCTGGGTGTGTTCTAACTGTGGGGGGGCGGGGCTGGTCGGGACATAACAGATCTAACTGATCCCAGTGACAGGGATCAGTAGATCTGCCTTGTCCCATTCACAGAATGGAGAACCACCGTGTTTACATCAGCGGTTCCCCGTTCTGAGGCTGCTACAGGTGATCAGCGGGTCTCGGGCGGACATCGAGTCCGCCCGACCCGCGGGCACGCCCACGCAGCGTGTGGCGGCCGTGAGAGCGCGCCGCCGCAGGCTGCGAGTGCGCGCGGGGAGCGCGCGGCGACTACATTTGTGCCACCAAGAGGTAAGACACTTACCCTGTTCCGTCTAGATGACTAGGGACAGTGACCCTAGTCAATCTAGACAATACAGGGCTGGTCGGGGCGGGGGGGTGTCAATCTTGTGTGGGTCCCTTGTAACAATTGGGGAAGTTACGGGGGACGTCCAATTGGGGAAGTAACGGTTACTGTAAATATGTCATTAGTCACCTGTAAATTTAAAGACTAGCGACATATTTACAGTAACCAGAGTTTTTACACAGTTTTTACAGGCTGTACAGGCGACGTTATAGCGTCATGGCTATTTTTAGCGTCTAGCGGCGGTAATGATCATTTTTTTTTTTTTTT
>BLSH010096744.1:107062-129493 GCA_018402905.1 Glandirana rugosa | reverse complement strand
GTTTTTTATTTTAAAAAAATAAAATGGGAAGCTTTACAAGTAACATTAGATCCAGGCTATTGAATAGATCAAATAGTGAAAACAAGATTAAGACAATGGATCTAGATCCTACACTTTTAAACACTAACCAGCAGCGGCAGCTCTTGTGTCTGTGTTTACTTGGCCAGTGATTAGATACACTAAAATAGGAGGGTAAGTCACACTTTTGCTATAATAATGCACATCAGTGCCAGGACAAGGTCATACAGCACCCAGGGCAAAGATGCCAAACTGCACCCCCTCCCATACACCCAGTTGTCACTCACTTGTCAAAATCACTGCCGCTGTCACTACTCCTATAAGCTTTGTAACAGAAAGAAGGCATCCCCATCCTTACAGTAAACCATTGTGCCCAGGGCAGTGGTCCTTCCTGCCCACCCCTTGTCCTGGCCTTGCTGCACAGGCATTCCAAGAGATGGCACCTTTGTCGTCGCTTTATCGAATCTTTGACCTTCATCATTTTGTTTCCTTTGCCGCTGCTACACAGCAAACATGGCCGCACCACTCTTCGTTTGCACCAAAAAAAGAACAGCAAACAGTGGTCTATTTTTTGTGGTCTGATGGGTGTAAAAGGAGCTGAAAGCCAGGAAAGGCTTTCATCCCAATATGAGGACAGTGTTTTACCATGGCCTAATGTTGAAAGGTGTTTTGTTCTTGCATGACAATTCATGTCCACATTCTGCCATCCACACTGTTTGAATGCTTCAGAAACTAAGGGGTTGATTTACTAACACTGGAGAGTGCAAAATCTGGTGCAGCTGAGCATGGTAGCCAATCAGCTTCTAACTTCAGCTTGTTCAATAAAGCTTTGACAACAAATCCTGGAAGCTGATTGGTTTCTTTGCAGAGCTGCACCAGATTTTGCACTTTTCAGCTTTAGTAAATCAACCCCTAAGTTTCAAGGTATTGGAGCTTCCTGCATATAGTCCAGATCTCATTTCCTTGGATTATCATCTGTTTGGTCCACTTAAAGGTTGTGGATTTGACACAGACAAACATGTGCAAGAAGCGGTGCATATATTGCTGGGGGACGAATCAAAAACATTTGGTTTTTATACAAGCTTGTGGAACACTGGGGCAAGTGAATTGAAAAGCAAGGGGACTATGTTGAAAAATGATGTAACTGTACATTCTCTACTGTAGTTCTAATAAATTATAGAAATAGAATGTGGATAATTATTGACTCACCCTCCTATTTTGTCCCTCTTGAGCAGCATGAACTGATTAGATTCTAAATGGTCCCAAATGTGATCAAGTTGAAAACCACTGTTTTCTTGGACTGCCAGCTGAGACCATAGATTTATAGTCACTATCTGTATATTGGAGAGCTCTGTGACCATTTGACGCACCTGTTTCTAATATCCCTCCAGATGTTACCAGTTGCTTTAATGGGCCCAAGCTTTACCTTCCAAGCCTATCTGCACTATTCCTTAATGATATGTGACATCCTCTTCAGCAGGGTGCTATTTCCAGCACCTTTTTTTTGGACATATTGGATATGAGATCTGACCACATGCTACAAATGTGTACAGAGAGTGCCAATATATAATGAACATGAACTATTAACTTAAAGTATATGTAAACCCCAAATCTATTTTGCAATATGCCTTGAATAATGCCTTGATTTGCTTAAAGAACCTCAAACACACACTCAATAAACATTTAAACCTGATTAGGGGAGAAATAAACAATCTTTCCTTGTGACTTTTTCTTCATACTTACCTATTTTTGTCCCGCATCTGCGCTGCCTGGGTCCCGGTTCCTGCTCCATTTTTAAAATGCGCAAGACAAAGCGCATAATGTCATAAAGGATTTCACCCGAAGGTGATGTTGTCTTCACAGGGGGCGATCTTCAGTAGTGGCTTAGCGCCGACAATACCACCACTGAAGTGGATGACCAGGAAGTAGAACAAAAAAGGTAAGCAAAGCAAAAAAAATGATTTCACATCAGCATGCAGAGATGCATACTGATTTGAAATATAGGGAAAGGGGGGGGGGGGTGAAAGACCCAACTGGGATAGTGGCTTTTGGAGGGGCTTTTTGTCTGCTTCTCCCAGTCATAGCATGGAAAAGAGCTCAGTTCAGCCTCTGATCCCATAGAGAGGTCAGATCATTCTCTAATAATGGACAACAATATGATTAACGCTGAGAGCAAGGCTTGGATTAATTCTCTGAATAAAGACAATAAAGCTTATCTTCTGGAGTGGATAGAAAGGTGTAATATGAATCTTGTGCAGATTAATGGTCAGAGGAAATATGGTGGCCCTCTTGCAGACTGAGTTGGAGAAGCTCCTCCACTTGGGACAGAAATACTTATCAGCAATCTTCTTAAGAAATCTATGAACATAAATTAATTCCACTTTGTCTTATGATGACTTTTGTAGTGGATAGATTACACAAGTGACAGCCAAACAGCTGACAGACAGCATGTGTAATGTGTAGAGTTGAGCGAACACCTGGATGTTGGGGTTCGGCCGAACTTCGCTAAAAAGTTCTGGTTCGGTACCGAACTTGACCCGAACTTGACCCCGAACCCCATTGAAGTCAATGGGGACCCGAACTTTTCGGCACAAAAATGACTGTAAAAAAGTCCTGGAAAGTGCTAGAGGGCTGCAAAAGGAAGTAAAATGGTTTTAGAACAAATACTGTCCCTTACAGCAACAGCAGGAACCTGACCCTATAGAACTAGAAGATGATTTTAGAACAATAATCTGTCCCTCTAAGCAGTAGACTCTACCTAGTCCAGTCAGATTGTTCTGTAATGCAGGATGAGATGTTATTATATCTGCAATCTGTCCCTCACAGCACCGGCAGCATCCTCTCCCTAAACTAGCCTGAGAGCATGTGACATGCAGCACTACGTGACTCCAGCTTATACAGAGGCTGGGTCACATGATGCACTGGCCAATCACAGCCATGCCATTAGTAGGCATGGCTTTGATGGCTTCTAAGGGCAAACCAGTGAAACACTTTTTTCAAATGTCCGGGTTTGGGTCCGGATCACGGACACCCCAAAGTTCGGTACGAACCCAAACTTTACAGTTCGGGTTCGCTCAACTCTAGTAATGTGCTTTGTGTATCCGTGGGCTTGGTGCAGGATTGGCTGGGGTGGACACTTCTAGACTAATTAAGATGTGGGTGCTTGGCTTTTGATTAACCTCCTGTTAATTAGATTGCTGTTAGCTGTTAGTAGCTAGCTGTTGATCAGCTTACTGTTTATGTTGCTGCTCATTAGATGCACTGAAGATATTGCTGTTTAAAGTTTGCATTGTTTAGGATAATGTGATCAAGCTCTTATCTGATTTTGTGTGGTATAAATTCTGGGTGAATTTACAATAAAGTCAGTTCCAGTTTGCACTTAAAGCAGAGTTCCACCCTATTAAAAGTCAGCAGCTACAAAAAGTGTAGCTGCTGACTTCTAATAATCAGACACTTATCTGTCCCAGCCTCCAGCGATGCGGCCATCTAGCACTTCGTTCTTCTCCCCCTCCTCCGTGCAGCGCCATCATCACAAGTGTGCTTCAAAGCCAGTCACGCACTGCGCATGCGTGAGTCAGGCTGCGCTTTGTGAGTGGCCGGTGTATCTTCTGGGACACGTCACAGAAGATTGCCGGGTGGGAGGGTGAAATTCCTTCCGGCTCCACAGAGGACAGGAAGTGCAGTGGGGACCCTGTCAAAACAGGGTCCCCGCTGCCCCACCAAAAAAATTACAGGCCAACTGTGGCATGTCAGAGGGTCACCTTCCCTTAAAGCGGAAGTTCCACTTTTGGGTGGAACTCCGCTTTAAGATAGTGTTGTCTAGTTCTTGGGTGCAATGCTCAGCTATAATACCTTGTTCCTAGTCCTAGAGTGGAGGAAGCTGTATCTTGGCGGAGGCACCCATGTGGCGTGCTAAGCAGTTCGTCACAGGGGGAAAGGTCCGCTTTAAGCAAAGAGTTTTTATGAATCTGTTGCAAGGTGCAAGGTTCCTTCACGTGACTATTGGGCTGCCTATTTGACTGACCTATGTGGTCCTATGGGAGATGGATCGCTGCAGAAAGAGTGCCAACAACATCTCCCTTGCTGCAGGAGGCTATCTCACCTGTCACATTTACACGCTTACGACAGGCTGCTAGAGAAACCTTTGTTACCCTTGGTAACCACTTGCTCATACTTCACACTGTATTAACTCTTGTACTGGTATCTTAATAACCAATGTACTTAGTGACCCGAGCTGTAGGCTATATGTGCCAGTTACTTGCATTACACCCCTTTAGTAACTTCAGACCAGGCAACGTTTCAAAAGCGTTACTTTAAATAATTCACCATGATGAGAATCACAAGATACAGTAGCAGTTCAATATAAAGTGAGTCTTTTTCTATATCCCTAGTCCCTTACTTCAGGCTTGTGGCTGCCCCAGCATACCTGCACAGGAAGGAAAGTCCATACTTGGTGGAGTCCACAATCGGTTTCTTCCAAGAGCACTGCAAGTCCTAGCAGTCTCCCTTAACAGTGGGAATTCCAATCCCAACATGGTGCTGGTGATCCAGGTTTGAGCGATGGCACTGAGAATCACATCTCCCTGGCTTAAAATGCTAGGCCATTCAAGGCTCTCTGGGTGCAGACCCTCTGTTCCTTTCAAAACACATAAAACCAGTGGGTTGGACCCAGCAAAGCCCACCAGAAGAAAAGCCCAGGAACATAATTAACCATTCCTTTTCCAACCAGGGCAGTGTTAACCTCTAGCTGTCTACATACATATCATGGCGTACTATCAGGGAAGCATCTGATCCATTCCAAATTAATTCTGCAGGAGCACAATGACCCCAAATCTACAGCCAAAGTCATAAAGAACTATCTACAGTAAAAAAAAAGGAACAAGGAATCCTGGGAGAGATGGTATGCCCTCCACAGAGCTTTGCTCTCAACATCATTGAGTTTGTCTGGTATTGCATGAAGAGATAAAAGCAACTAAAGCAGGCCATACATGGAGCAAATTTCGTTGCAGGAAAAAAATGTGCACAATTCCCCCATCAACACACAAAGTGTTGACAGGGGAATCCATAATTGTCTTCTCCCGGTGGGGGGAAGGCATCCCCACTGGGAGAAGACAGTGATTATTGCTAGTGGCTATAGCAGCCACTAGCAATAATCACAAGCAAATCTGGCAGGCTGGTTGTGCCCAAGTTGATTGATTGATCAGCTTGGTACATTCAGCCTGCCTAGTAATGGTTCTAACCTCAGCCGGTTCCTGTTGAACCGGCCAAGGTTTGAACCGTGTATGGCCGGCGTAAGACAGCCTAAATCCACAGACTGTGGTTAGTTCTCCTAGGTGTTGAAACAAACCTACTTGCCAAGTTTCTAAAACAAAATTGTGTGCAAGTGTACCTAGGTGAAATGATGCTGTTTAAACTACTTTGCCTTCTGCGTGCATCCAGAGAAAAAAGGGTTTAAGGCAAGCTCATGACTGTAATACCAAAAAAAAAGGTAATGTGTATGTAGACAGGGATTGCACCACACATGTGAAGTATTACTGCGAACGTCAGAGTTAGAGCCAAAATTCAAGGGCCATAATTCATGATTAATTCTAAACTGATGAGCTGTAAAGGCTTTGAAAGCATAGCTATGGTGAATTTTAGGAATCATTTTAAGACTTGACATGCTTGGTGTCTATTCTTTTATATTTTACCAAAACATTGGGTATTATATTGTATTTGTTTGCACTAAAATTCATTTTAGTGTATTTTTTTCTAAAGATTTGCATTTGATAAACAGTTGCACAACTATTGTGCAAACATAAAAAAATGTCATCTTTTTATTCTACAAAGCTTCTGATTTCAAAAAATATATAATGTTCTGGGGGGGGGGGGTTAAAAACGATTATAGCCAAAAATGGCGATTTTAACGTATGTGCACAAAAAAAAAAGTTGCTCTAGAGGGAAACTTAGTAAAATCAGAGAATGGACACATCTAACATTGATCTGAGTTGAGGTTTTGTTCTGTTTATGAATGTTGGGGGTTGTTCATTGATAAGTAATAAGTATTAATTGCATTTTTTGAAAGTACTCTCACTTTTCACAAGTTCCTAAAACTTTTGCACAGCACTGCTTACTGTAAACAGATCAGCCATAACTTTTGACCACTGACAGGTTAAGTGAATAACAATGATTATTTTGTTACATGGCATCTGAAAGTCAATGAGATATATTAGGCAACAAGTAAACATGTTATCCCTGAAGTTAACATGTAGCACCCTCATAGTTTAGGATGCTAGGCAAATTTAGTTTGGCTTGTATCTGTACTCAATGGAGCAATAATTGATTCCCAGGGTCTGATCATGGTTTTACAGGCTGAGATTTTGATTGTTTCCCCCTTCCTCTGTGAGAATCTTACAGAGCTTAAGGCAGTAAAATTCAAATGTCCAGCTTGAATATTTACTGTGTCATGGCCAATTCTTGGTGTGCCCAGAAGATGGTCATGGAGGGGGTAAATAGGCTGGAAACTGTGCAAACTTGTCTTTTTCCCATCAGGAATCGATCATTGAGCCTCAGGGGGCTGTTTGCACCTGAAACACCTTTTGGACTGGATGTTGGATTATTCTCCAAGGGACTTAACCTATGGACTTTTCCTACTTTTGATTTGTGAGTAAAGCATTTATCAATGCTGCAAACTATTTCATGGTCCTCAGCCATGAAGCTACAGACTGGGTCAGTGTGGTGAACAATTTTACTATTCTTCAAACTATCTCATGGTCCCCAGCTGTGACATACAGACTGTGTTACATTGCTGCTAAGAGAAGAGTGTCCTTGGATCATTGTGCTTTGATGTTTTGGAATATCCCATACAGTGTTAATTTTGACATCAAATTTCAATGTAGTTTTGACTAAAATGCCATTTTAGTTTTAGTCCTATTTTAGTCATCAGAATTGTTTTAATTTTAGTCCTATTTTAGTAGACTAAAATCTCAAGTACATTTCTCTATAATTATCAAACTCATTATATCCTCCTGGTGTAAAATCTAATAATGTTATTATTTATAGTATTAAGGTTTGAACATGCACTACAGACACAGATTTAGCCGTTGTGATATATGACGTCTTAATAAATAAAACCGAGTTCCATAAACAAAGAAAAATATTACTTTTTGAGAAACAGAAGTGCAACTTTAAAATCTACAAAAAACAAAACTGTAAATTCTGTTGGGTGTAATGCCATTGCACATATTATTCAAATATATTACCAACATGAAATATTAAGGATTTTTCTTTTAGCAGCTTAGTAGATGCCCCCTACTTATTCTTATGTGGAAGCGCAATAGTGCAATACATGTTTAACCACTTTACCCCCCTTCATGACCAGGCCATTTTTTGCGATACGGCACTGCGTTACTTTAACTGACAATTGCGCGGTCATGCGACGTTGTACCCATATAAAATTTGTGTCCTTTTTTGGTAATCAGTTTGGTATAATTCTGCACTGTATGCATGCTCTTTGCCATTCTGACCCTGTTTTGCATTAGTGATTCTAGCTTTGCATGTGTTAAAGTGGTTGTAAACCCTCCATACACCCAGTGAAGTGAACAGCCTCAGATGATACACAGGGATGAAACAAATCTCCCTGTATAAGTTTTACATGTATATCTGCTGTCTTCATCTGTATATATCCTTTAGAAAGTGCAGATCGTTTAATATTTTTTTCTTCCTGGTTACATCTGGGGGTGGATCATTGAAATACAGCCAAAACAGCTGATTGGAGGAAAGGCACACACCCCCTCTCCTCATAGGCAAAGTAAGAAAGCAATGTGCATAGCTCTGCTCTGAGACGGCAATTTGACTGCTAATCTATTTATAGTAACCTCCCCCCCCCCCCGACACTCACTTCTATCTCCCATCTTGGAGAACATGTAAGAACTTATCAGTCTGATAACAGACATATGGAGTAAGAGACAGCTACAGGACACAGTGCTTTGAAGAGAGATAAGAAAACACTGCAGATCTATGTGCAAAGCTCAAATTTCATGAATCGGGTTTACATCCACTTTAAGTAAATTGCAAGTTGCAGTTACTCTGATTATTCGGTTGATTACACAATTCAGTTGGTTACATCTCTAGCTATATAATGAATAATTTAAACAACATCAAGATGCACTCAAAAACTATAGTGTATGTCAAGTGTTGAGTCAAAAACATCTATTTATTTTAGATAGAGTAGGGAAGGGTTAGAACCCCTGTCTAGTTTTTACTGTTTTCCTCGGAGTGATTTCTCTTTGCTTTCTGCAGTTTTACTAGAAGTAAGGGAAAATCTGACATAGAGACACAACAGAAATAAAAATCTGCAAGGGTTCTAGCCTTCCCCTACAGGGCCGTCTTTAAGGCAGGGTAAAAGGGGCAGCTGCCCCGGGCCCCATCATTGTTGTGGGGCCCAAAGCAGCTGCCTTATACTTGCCAACTATCCCAGTTTAAATTCCCTTGTGCCTTGAAGTTTTAGTCCCGTGCTGTGTCCCAATATTTCAGTGTGAATTTCTGTTACTAATGCTGCCCAGCTCTGCTCTATTGCTGTGTACAGATGACTCACCTGCAGACCCTGTGTTTACATGTAAATAACCTGCATTGATATGTAAATAGCTGTGGTATTAATATGTAAATAGCTGCGGATCGGCAGCATTGGTATTTAGATAAAGGGGGCATTCATATGTATATCATGCCCCCCTGAGGTCATATCCACCATCACTTCTGCTGAATACTGCCCACTAGGAAGGTATGCTAGAAAGTCCTGCCTACAACTGTGGTGGAATTTCAGTACCATTAGCGGTAACCTCGAGCCACATTCGGGATCGCATTGCTGGATCCAAGGCAGCGTTACTCACCTTGTCCCCTGGATCCAGCGATGTCCTCCCACGGTGTCAGCGTGTCTGTCCTCTGCCCGATGCCTCTGTGTGCCAGGCTCCATTCCCTGTGCATGCCGCGTCACACGGGGGTGGAGCCCGGCGGCAAATTCAAATAGTGAAACACACAGTAAACATACAGTACACTGTAATCTGTTAGATTACATTACTGTAAGAAATCATTTCACATCCCCTTTGTCCCTAGTGGTTTGTCCAGTGCCCTGCATGCTCTTTTATATTATATTTGTCATTCTTTCTGCCTGGAAACTTGAGAATGTCCATAGCAACCAAAAAGCGCCCCTTTACGTCAAAAGTGGTTTTTGATCAGCTAGAAAACAGCGATAGTAAATAAGAATCATTTGCAGAATTGAGTGATACTGATTTTTGGGGAAATTTATCATCAGAAACTGAAAGTGACGACAGCGACAATTCTGCAACTGAGCAAATTTCAGTGTTTTTGGTTTGATTACATTATTGAATACATTTTATTACTATTACGTTATTATTTTTGATAATTATTTTTAGTTATTTATTATATTATAATTTATGATTTCATGTTTCAAACTTTATCATACCTGGGATGTCTACTAGACATTTGGCGTTTCAGATTTAAGTGAGTTATTCCTAAGAATTACAGGCCTACAATATAAAACGCCAAATTTCCATGCAAAATAATCGTACCGCTTTCAGCACCAAAAATCTGAAATAATCATACAGCCAGGTAGGTTAAGCCTAACAACATCCTGTTCTGCAAAGGTAAGCAAATTGGCCCTTACATTGGTGTTCAGTGTAATTCCTCCTTACATTGGTGTTCAGTGTAAATCCTCCTTACATTGGTGTTCAGTGTAAATCCTCCTTACATTGTGGTTACTGTGAATGCTCCTATTACATTGGTGGTCAGTATAAATCCCCATTACATTGGTGGGGGGCCCCAAGAAAATATTTGCCCAGGGTCCAATCAATATTAAAGACAGCCCTGTTCCCCTACTATACTAAAACAGCATTTTCATTTATTTCTGTGTTGCTGTTGGAGAGCAATACAGAAATATTGCTAAGGGGTGTGGCAGTTGCATATAACAACTATAACATATGCAACCTAACAGCTCTCCTTTGCACCCTGTGTTCACATTTTAGTGCATGGCACTTACACATTGGTCTCTCTCCTGGGTGAGGAAAAGAAAGGCATATTTTGTTCTGGACCCCTGTACATCCATCCCTGTACAAACCGTCCATAAGCCAGAAACATAGGTTCCCTGTGTGACTCCATTAAATGCAATTTAGAGAATAAGGTTATCATGTGAGCTGCATATACTATATAATTACAGCCTACACAGAACTAAACACACTGGTAGAAGAAAAATAGATTGTGCAAGCACGTCAGCTGCCCGCCTTCTCACAAATTCTAGGAAACAGGACACGCTCTCAGGAGAGTCTTTAAAACCCAATTGAAGGGTAGAAGCATGTAGCATTGCTCTCCAGGCTTAAGTTGCCATACTTATATCATTGCATGAGTGCTGTGGTTTATCCCAGCATTGGTCGCAAATCAGTAATATAGGTTGCACAGAGGTATTGCATCTTCTGTATACAGCAGTCTGACATGTCAGCACTACAGCACAATGAGCAACACTTGCATTAACTCAACAATTTTCCAAGCTTCTTCCTGATTTTAGGTTGGCATCAATTGGGCTTTGACTATATTTTTGTATGCAAAATATATTTGTACTGAACAAGTCATACGTAATAGTTATAGTTACAGAGCCACACACCACATCCTTTCCCAGCCGCTGGGACCATTTTTTATTTCCTTTGGCTTGAAGAGAATAGTTCAGTATGAGGGCCTTGTTTACCACATGCAGACTGAGGCCGTACCGCACTACAACTGGAGAGCACAAAATCTGGTGCAGCCGTGCATGGTAGCCAATCAGCTTCTAACTTCCGATTGTTCAATTAAGCTTCATAAATAAAACCTGGAAGCTGATTGGTTTCTATGCAGAGCTGCACCAGATTTTGCATGCTCCAGTTTTACTAAATTAACCCCAATGTGTGTTGCTCTCAATGCTATGGTTTCTGTATTGTATAGTAGAGTGTAAGCTGAAAGTAAAACCCACAACAAATATGCCATAGCTACTTTCTTGCCATTGTTGTAGAGGTGCTTGAAATGGTGTTAAACCCAAAAACAAAAGCCTAATATATAGCAGCTTACCAATCTTCAGACCAAAAGATGGCTACAGCATGGACCGCAAATGCCAGGAGGCCGTCCATGTACGTTTTCCCATTCTCGCACCGCTCCCGCGCCCCCTTCAGACACGGCTGATCACAGAGCAGGGTAAAGGGCCAATCACAGCTGTCAGCGTGAAAATAAGAATAAAGCCAGTAACCAGCTTCTGTTAGAGAGACATCGGTCCCCTAAATGCCAACAAGTGCTGCCGATCAGTGCCTTCCAGCGCTGCAAATCCATGCCCAACAGTGTCATCTATCAGTGCCTATCAGTACTGCTAATCAGTGCCCACCAGTGCCACCTATCAGTGCTGCCAATCAGTGCCCATCTGTGCCTCATCATCAGTGCCTCCTGATCAGTGCCCACCAGTGCCACCTATCAGTGCCCATCAGTGTCACCTATCAGTGCCACCTAACAGTGTCCATCAGTGCCACCTCTCTGTGCCACCTATCAGTGCCTCCTATCAATGCCACCCATCAGTGCCTCGTGATCAGTGCCCACCAGTGCTGCATCATCAGTGCCCATCAGTGCATGCTATCAGTGCCCAACAGTGCCACCTCATCAGTGCCCATTAGTGAAGGAGAAAAATTACCTGTTTGGAAAATTTTATAACAATTTTTTTTTGTTTAGAAAAAAAGAAAAAATGCAGTGGTGATTAAATATTACCAAAAGAAAGCTATATTTGTGTGAAAAAGATAACAATTTCATTTGGGTACAGCGTTGAATGCCTGCGCAATTGTCATTCAAAGAGTGACAGTGCTGAAAGCTGGATATTGGCCTGGGCTGGAAGGGGGTATAAGTTCCCAGTAAGCCAGTGGTTAAATGTGGTGTCTGCATTAGTTTTCTCTATAGTTTTTCTTATATGTTCACCCGTTAATCCGGCCAGTAACCTACTTCCTGCCTTAGCGTGGATCATCTATCCTTGGATGAACAATGAAGTTACCCTTGAATAAAAGCTGACCATTGTAAGCACCCCAGTCAGTGGTAAATTATTTGTCTCAAACCTCTAACTGCCACTTTCGCTGGACATTTTGATCTGTTAACCACTTCAGCCCTGGAAGGATTTAACCCCTTAATGACCAGGCCATTTTTTCTGATACGGCACTGCGTCGCTTTAACTCACAATTGCGTGGTCGTACGATGCTGTACCCAAACAATATTGATGTCCCTTTTTTCCCACAAATAGAGCTTTCTTTTGGTGGTATTTGATCACCTCTGCGTCATTTCTGATCACCACTATAAACAAATAAAGATCTACAATTCTGAAAGAAAAAACAATATTTTTTACTTTCTGCTATAATACATATCCAAACAAAAAAATTAAAAAACAAATTTATTCATCACTTTAGGCCGATATATATTCTTCTACTTCTATTTTTTTTTTTAAATCGCAATAAGCGTATATTGATTGGTTTGCGCAAAAGTTATAGCACCTACAAACTATGGGATAGATTTATGGACTTTTTGTTTTTTTAATGTTATTACGGGTAATGGCGGCGATCTGTGATTTTTAGCCTGACTGCGACATTGCGATGGACAAATCTGACACTTTTTGGGGACCAGTAACATTATTACGCTGATCAGTGCTACAAAAATGCACTGATCAATGCATAAATGACACTGGCAGGGAAAGGGGTTAACACTAGGGGGCGATCAAGGAGCTAACTGTGTTCCGTCAGTGCGTTCTAAGTGTAGGGGGGATGGGCTGCCTGGAACACCACAGAGATCGCTGTTCCCGATCATTGGGAAGAGCAGATCTCAGATGTCCCCTGTCAGAACGGGGATTTATTTATCTATTTTTATTTATTTCAGGTACTTGTATAGCGCCGTCAATTTACGCAGCACTTTACATATACATTGTACATTAACATCAGTCCCTACCCTCAAGGAGCTTAGAATCTAAGGTCCCTAACTCGCATTCATACATACACATGCTAGGGCCAATTTAGACAGGAGCCCATTAACCTACCAGCATATCTTTGGAGTGTGGGAGGAAACCGGAGTACCTGGAGGAAACCCACACAGGCACAGGGAGAACATGCAAACTCCAGGCAGGTAGTGTTGTGTTTGGGATTCAAACCAGTGACCCTTTTGCTGCTAGGCGAAAGTGCTAACCACTCCACAGCTGTGCCTGCTGATGTCCTCTACTGAGCATGCTCACATTTCAGTTCCCTTCTAAGCTCTTAATTTTCTTCTTTTTTGTATCTGTGTAGCCTACATGACTATAAAGTCACAAATGTAGGTGTATACACAGTGGTACATAACACTCGCCTCCCTCCCTCCTCCTCCACATCCACCTATTGCTAAACACTATGGGGGCGGGATTTAGTATGCTGATTGATTACATTCACTAAGAGACTCACAAAAAGCTTAGTTTTATTATAAATCAGTAATAAATATATCTTGTAATGTAATTGCTAATACCTAAAAGGTTAAAAAAGAGCCTTGGATGCAGATGCTGTCTGAACAAAATGAAAGCTAGTTTCAATCATCTTTGACTCCGCCTACACATGTTAATGCACAAAACATGCACATCTGATGTTCAATAAAGATTTATAGGGAGCTATTTTTAATTTTTTTGATATGTATAATTTAATTTAATTATATTGCTCTTCTGAAAATGTTTTTTAGTCATGTGACTGGCACAGCACCAGGGCTATAGAGAGAGTTCACCAGCAGAGTAATAGAAGCCATCCCATGGATCTTTCCCTGCAGATGCCAAATAACAGGGAAAGATCATGTGACCACACAACAGTGTCTGATATACTGTCAGGGCTTTTTTTCAGTGGGAACGCGGGGGAGCGCAGTGCTGGCGCCTTGGAGGGTCTATTGATTCAGGGTGCTAGGGGATATATTGTTGTTGGGGGGGGGGCTCTATTGTTGTTCGTGGGGGATCTATTGCTGCAGGGGGTCTATTATTGCTAGTGGGGGATCTATTGTTTCTAGGGTGTCTTATGTTTTTTTGGGGGGGGGTCAGTGGTTGCTGGGGGGATCTACTGTTTAGCGAAGAGTCTACTGATGCAGGCTGGTGGGAGATCCATTGTTGCTGTGGAGATGTATTGTTGCCAGGGCTCTAGTGTTGTTGGGGTTTCTATTGTTGCTGGAGGGATCTGTTGTTGCTGGTGGGGGATCTTCTGTTGTTGGGGGGGTCTATTGTTGCTGGCTTCAGGAGATCTATTGTACTGCTTTTCTTGTTATCATTAAAAGAGCTGTAAAGGCAGAAGGTTTTTTTTTTATCTTAATGCATTTTTTGTGTGTAGCAGCCCCCCCCCAGCACCCCCTAATTACTTACCTGAGCCCCTTCTCTCTCCAGCGATGTCCACGAATGTCTATGGCATCCGGAACACTCCTCCTGATTGGCTGAGACACAGCAGCGGAATGGATACATGGCGCTCTGACTCGGCTTGGGTGCCCACATAGAAAGCTGCTGGCTGAGGGGGCACTCAATAGGGGGGGGGGGGCAGGAGCAGCAAAGAGGAACCCCAGAAGAGGAGGAACCGGGCTGCTCTGTGCAAAAAACACTGTACAGAGGAGGGAAGTATAACATGTTTGTTTTTTGTTGTTTTTTAAAAAAAATAGACTTTACAATCACTTTAACACATTCCTATAAATTACAAGTTACAATGATACTTTAAGCTGGGTTTGCACTATGTGTGGTCATGGGGCACAGCAGGGGGGTCCGGTGTGTCCCAGATCACCATTTCAGGTCTGAATTAGGTCCAAATTTTTGGATGAATTCGGACCTGAAACTCTTCTGATGTGTGAACCGGCTCCATAGAGAGCCGGTCACAGTCTCCTGTCCTGCGAATTTGATGCGGGGAAACCCACACCCAATTCCCAATAGTGTGAGCCCAGCCTGATTCTGTATTCTCTAAAAGGGGAGGTATTGGGTGGTGAGTAGCAGAAAGAACAAAGGGACAACAGAGTTGGGTAGGGGGGTAGAGACGAGGGGTACCTTGGAAGGGGGCATACCTGTACCTATTCTCTGTATACTATACATGATTTATGTGAATTAATTATGGCAATTAACACTTCTCTGGTTAGTATCACTTTAACGGAAGCTAAAAAATTACAGAATAATCTACAGGTAAAGAAAAAACGAAACTACAGAGGGGACAAAAGCTATTTGTTAATGCTAGTGACATACTGTGCCATTTTTGATTTTGCCTTTAGACCCCTTTCACACTGAGACGCTTCAAAAATGCCTTAAAAACGCCTAGCACTTTTTGCCACGCTTTTAGAAGTGAAGTGCTTTTAGAGTGCTTTTCAGGCACAATTTTTAGCGCAGAACCACCTCAGTGTGAAAGGGGTCTTAGTGCCTCTTTAAAGTGGTTGTAAAGGCAGAAGGTTTTTTTTTTTATTTTAACCTCCCTGGCGGTATGATTATTTCAGATTTTTGGTGCTGAAAGCGGTACGATTATTTTGCATGGAAATTTGGCGTTTTATATTGTAGTCCTGTAATTCTTAGCAATAACTCACTTAAATCTGTCCAAACAAGAGTCTAGTAGACATCCCGGGTATGAAAAAGTTTGATACATGAAATCATAAATTATAATATAATAAATAACTATAAATAATTATCAGAAATAATAACATAATAGTAATAAAATTTATTCAATAATGTAATCAAACCAAAAACACTGAAATTTGCTCAGTTGCAGAATTGTCGCAGTTGTCACTTTCAGTTTCTGATAACAAATTTCCCCAAAAATCAGTATCACTCAATTCTGCAAATGATTCTTATTTACTATCGCTGTTTTCTAGCTGATCAAAAACCACTTTTGACGTAAAGGGACGCTTTTTGGTTGCTATGGACATTCTCAAGTTTCCAGGCAGAAAGAATGACATTTATTATATAAAAGTGCATGCAGGACACTGGGCAAACCACTAGGGACAATGGTGATGTGAAATTATTTCATACAGCAATGTAATCTGTAAGATTACAGTGTACTGTATGTTTGCTGTGTGTTTCACTATTTGAATTTCCCGCCGGTCTCCATCCCCGTGCGACGCGACGCTCGCAGGTAACAGAGCCCGGCACACAGAGGCATTGGGCGGAGGGACAGACACGCTGACACCGCGGGAGGACATCGCTGGATTCAGGGGACAAGGTGAGTAGCGCTGCCTGGATCCAGCAATGCAATCCCGAGTGTGGCTCGGGGTTACCGCTAATGGTACTGAAATTCCACCCCGAGCCACACTCAGGATTACCGCCAGGGAGGTTAAAGCGGTTGTCTACCCAATTTTACTACTTTTACCTACAGGTAAGCCTATAATAAGGCTTACCTATAGGTAAAATGAATATCCCCTAAACCTGTATGGTTTAGGAGATATTCCCTCTCCAAAATGCTTTGGAGTTACGGCTCATGCGCCATGTATGTCACGGCAAAGGCCCGGCAATAGGGGTGGACAGTGCCGGGGAGACGGGTCCCGCGTCGGGAGTGACGTCTCGCGGCTCCGGCCAGTCACAGAACCGGAGCCGCGTACCCGGAAGCAAGATCCGGGGGAAGATGTCCGCTCCCTCAGAGGGGACCGAGCAGCCCGGTCGGATCTTCGTTTCAGGGTAAGTATTTCATAATGAGCTAGTATGCGGTGCATACTAGCTCATTATGCTATTGTCTTGCAGGCTGTCATTTTTTTTTTTCAAATGGGTAGACAACCGCTTTAATACATTCTATGCATTAAGATAAAAAAACCTTCTGTGTGTAACAGCCCCCAGCACCCCCTAATTACTTACCTGAGCCCCTTTTCTTTCCAGCGACGTCCACGTGTGTCTTAGCCGTCCAGGACACTCCTCATGATTGGCTGAGACACAGCAGCGGCGCCATTGGCTCCCGCGGCTGTCAATCAAAGTCAGTCAGCAAATCAGGGGAGAGAGTGGGGGCGGGTTGGGGCTCCGTGTCTAAATGGATACACGAAGCTCTGACTCAGCTCTGGTGCCCCCATAGTAAGCTACTGGCTGTGGGGTCACTCAATAGGAGGGAGGGGCCAGGAGAGCAGAAGAGGGACCTGTGAAGAGGAGGATGCGGGCTGCTCTGTGCAAAACCAACTGCACAGAGGAGGTAAGTATAACAGGTTTGTTATTAACTGGTTCCCGACCGCGCGCCGTCTTTTCACGGCGGCAGTCGGGAGCCCTGCGCGAATCGCCGTAAATAAGCGGCGATTCGCATTTGGCCACCAGGGGGCCGCCGCACTCCTGGGGAGTGTGCCCGCGGCTCGGGCGGACCCGATGTCCGCCGGCGAGCCGCGATGAGCGGCTACAGGGAAAAGAACGGGGAACCGCTGATGTAAACACGGCGGTTCCCCGCCCTGTCAGTGGGGCATGAGAGATCTACTGATCCCTGTCACTGGGATCAGTTAGATCTCTCATGCCCATGTTAGTCCAACCCCCCCACAGTAAGAACACACCCAGGGAACACACTTAACCCCTAGCTCTCCCCCTGCAGGTTAACCCCTTCACTGCCAATGACATTTATACAGTAATCAGTGGACATTTAAATTTCTGATCGCTGAATAAATGTCATTGGTCCCAAAAAAGTGTCAAAATGTTCCGACATGTCCCCCCCAATATCGCAGTACCGATAAAAATCGCAGATCGCCGCCATTACTAGTAAAAAAATAAATAAAAAAAAAACCCCAGAAATGAATTCTCATCATCCGTAAACGCGGCCACTTTTGTGCAAACCAATCAATAAACACCAATTGCGATTTTTTTATCGCAAATATGAGGAATTATATAAATCGGCCAAAAACGGTGAAAAAAAATGTTTTTTTATATTTTTTTTTTGGATTTGAATTTTAGCAAAAAGTAAGAAATTTTGGGGTTTTTTGCTAAATGGTCGCTCTTCTTTTGTTTATAGCGGCGATAAGAAATGACGCAGAGGCAATCAAATACCACCAAAAGAAAGCTCTATTTGTGGGAAAAAAAGGACGCAAATTTTGTTTGGGTGCAACGTCGCACGACAGCGCAATTGTCAGTTAAAGCGACGCAGCGCCGAATCGCAAAAAGTGCTCTGGTCCTAAAGTGCAAAATTCTTCCGGGGCTGAAGTGGTTAAGAAAAAAAAAAACAGCCTTTACAATCACTTTAACCTTTTCATATGACATTAGATTCTTTAGGTTAGGGCACTATTTTCCTGTCACCACCGCTAACAGTTTTCAATATAGTGCATATAATTATTATTATACCATGGAAGGATAGTTTCATTAGCAGCCTGTGGAATGCTGGTCTTAATACCACTCTAGAATGCCAACAAATAACATCTGAGGCCAATTTTGGCCACCCGGAACCCACACATCATATACCTGTATATTTAGTTTAACAAATAGCATTTATTATAGTATTTATTTTACAAATTTAGCACACTTTTTCCACCATACTTTATATGGAACTATTCACATTTGTCTCACCCTGAAGGATCCTAGCCACACACACCCATACAAAGTAGAGGCAATTGGCTTGTGGGATGAAAAGTGAGCTGCTAGAGGAAAGCCACATAAATACGGGGAACATTAAACTCCAGGTGTATAAAATTTCGTCTGAGCAAAAAAGATCTTAGATTGATAGATGCTTTTGCTCCCTTTCTTGGTTTGTTTGAGCTAAAATGGACTCATATATTTATAACTTAAAAAAAATGAAATAGAACAATATTTTAAACAATATTTACAATATAATATACTTTTCGGAGCCCTGTTTACCGTGGAGACCTAGGAGCACCATATCCTGTGAGCACAGCGGAAGCTGTGCACTCCTTCCAAAACGTGGACCCCTTGAGTGGGGAACGTTTATCTGGTAAGCAGGCATACTCTTTATTCCAAAAGGATCACCCGGCACACCACTTGAAGATATCACAAGTTCTTGTAGAATATTCACTGGAAGATTCACACACAAAGTCACCTTATTATGGACTAGAGAAATATGAACTATTTGAACTATTTGAAATCCCTTGATTTTTCCTCTTAAAACAACACACTTAGCACCTTAAATATTGGAATAATAACCGCAGCACTTGGTTTAATGAGATATCAGACACTTGATCTAAAGTCACTTCTTTTATATATTTTGCCTTTTTATATATTTTGCCTTGCATAATTGCCACTTTTAATTTTAAATTTATTGTCGCCTATTTGATATTCCACTTGATTTAATTTTAATTTTATATTTGTTGTCGCATTTTGATATTTAATTCAGATCACCTCATTGCATATATCAACACTAAATAGAAGGCTCTACTCTGCTGTATACATCAACTATTAGGATCCACCAACAGCATTTTATTATATTTTATTATATTTTATTATAATTTATTAATTTATTAATTGCCAGCATACTGGAAAATTTCCACAAAAATTATTTTTCAACATACTCTGCTATATTATTTTACAACATACTCTGCTATATACACCAACTATTAGGATTCACCAACAACATTTTATTATAATTTATTATATTATTATATTATTTTATTAATTGCCAGCACACTGGAAAATTTTCCACAAGAATTATTTTTCAACATTTACAGAAAAGAGCAGCGTCAAAACCATCTTAATTCCGCTTATATTTATTTACTACCCACGTGTGGGCAGTTCGGTGGTGGCAGCAGCTCTTAGAGTATATCTAATCCGGTTGCGCGGAACATACACCCTCTTTTTCATTAAACTCACTTGGTGCCTTATCTGTTAAATTAGCCTCCAAACCTGTGTAATTCATATGTGTCCTGGATTAAAGGGATGATGTCGCAACCCTAAGTTGCACACAGGGGTCAGAGCCGAAGAGGGGTGAAAATGAGATGAGGATAGGGGATGCAGAGGTAAGCAACTGTGGAAAAAAGCTGAACTTTGCACTCTGTGTGCAGCACACCCCTGAACTCTGCTGTGTGCAACAACCCCAAACCCCCCCACCCAAGACTCTGCACGTAATGCACTCCTGGTAATGAATGCCCTTTTACCCTTCCACTCTTAGTGAAATTTGACCACACCCACTATTTAATGCGGTTTGGAGGGTGTGTATGTGGGGGGAGTTTTGGGGGGTCGTGGTTGAGTTCCTGCACCTATTATCTGAGAAAAAAGCTCTGACTGTAACCATATGACAGGTTGAAATGTTTTTATGCAGCTTGTATTGTTTTCAAACTTTTCATAGTTCATGGGTTGTTCATTGACATTAAATACTTATGTAAGTGGCGGCTGGTGCTCCATTATTTGGGGGTGGCAATACAATTTACGAGTAATAATATGAACAATAAAAACAATAGTGATCTGAGAACTGTTGAGGTGGGTACAGTGTGGGAACTATTTTACAGAATAATTTGATTCTGGGGAATGTGGGCTTCAGTTTGGAAATATTGCTGCATTCTTTTAGAAGTGGTTATATAGACAGGTTTCATAGATGCATTGTTATAAAAGGCACATCTATCAACTAAGGCTGGCCATAGAGGGCAGGAACCATCCGAGATTCAAATTGTGCATTGGCAGGTTGAATGTACCAAGTTGATCGATCGATCAACATGGGAGCAATCAGCCTATCAGATTTACTTGTGATTATCGCTAGTGGCTGCTATAGCCGCTAGCAATAATCACTGTTTTCACTTTGCAGGGACTACTTCCCCAGCCCCCACCTGCCCCCCTTCTGGGATATTACAATGTCTCTGGCAGGAGGGATTCCCCTGTCAGCACTGTCTGCGTTGATGGGGAAATTGTAGGAATTTCTTACTGAAACTAATGTTTGCAGGAAAGAAATTTGCACTGTCTATTGCCAGCCTAACTTCACCAAAACAAATCTTTCCTGGACTTTAAACCCATTGTTTATCCGCAAGGCAACAGCCCTTATACATTTTGGGGCAATTTGGATAGCACTTGGAAAAACAATCGTTCGGTGTTATTTCTTAAAATAAAATATAAGTATTTCTTATAAATAAAAGTAGCCATTTATAATTTAAGCATACATAGGAGGTGATTTACTAAAACTGGAGAGTGTAATCTCTGGTACAGCTGTGCATGGTTGCCAACAGCTTCTCTTTCCATCATTTTTAATTAAGTTTTCAGCAGATGAATGCAATACACATTCGGTAGGCACATCAGTTGACAGTCATATCAAGAAAACAGGTAGTGATAACAAAACAAAAAGGGGAGAGCATAAATCCCCTATCCATACTCCGCCAATCAGTCATATAAAACGTATCCGCCAATCAGCTTCTAACTTTAGTTTGCTCAAATAAGCTTTGACAAACAACATGAAAGCTGATTGGTTTCTATGCACAACTGCACCAGAGTTTGCACTCTTCAGTATTAATAAATCAACCCCATGGTTACATAGTTGGTAAAGTTCAGTGGTGGCCCATAATGCTGGGCGCTGCCCCTCTATCCATGCATCTGGCCCCCTAATCTACATGCGGGCGCCAGACGCATGTATTCCAAAGGGGTTTTTTTTTTTTGGAAGCACGTGATTAGAGCCAGAGGCTCTAATAGGCTTCAAAAAAGGGTGGGCTCAGGGCGCAGACCACTGCGTTCCGAGACCACCCAGTTGTGTGACAATAGTGGATGAATAATCACTATTATCACACTGATTCTTTTCCCTGCCAATCAGGAAGTGGGTCCTGAGACCCATTTCCCGGTTGGCCAAAAAGAGAAGCGATCCTTTTGGCCTAGGAGGAGGAGGGAGGAGACACACGGCTGCCGTGATACCAAATAGGAGACACAGGGGAAGCCGTCACCCGTCAGGAAGCGCTGCCCGCACCATTGGTAACCAACTGACCGACTGACGGGGGGTTGGTGCGGGTGACCTTACCCACCGGGGGTGGCACTGGAAAGATTGAATAAAGAGACCAGTCCATCTAGTTCAAACTGAGTGTCCCTGTACATTATGTTCACTAGTAGAGTTGAGCGAACACCTGGAAGTTCGGGTTCTGCTGGTCCGTCCGAACTTCGGGACAAAGTCCGGGTCCGGGTCCGGACGGAACCCGAACGATCGCACGGGAACGGGATGGGAATGGGGGTAAAATGAAGGAAAACGTCGGGAGACCCCGAAAGGTCCTGAAAGGATGTCGGTAAAAACACGGATTTTCAAGCCCAGGGGTAACTAAAGTTACCCCAAGCAACAGGCACGCTAGCAAGCCCAAGGCAGGCCTGGGCCTGGGCCTGAAACAGGGCTTCAAGCCTGCCTGGTCGTCTTGGGCTTGAAGGTCCACAAGCGAGTTGAGATGATCACTTGTATTACATGTCCCTGTGAGTCAAACTTGATCTACCTGACCAGAGAAATAAGTTAGAAAGGTCACGGTGGGGGCCACCCATTCCAGTGGGCGTGGTTGGGGGGCAGT